>CAXHKU010000505.1:0-110366 GCA_964017125.1 Flabesymbios commensalis
CCCTCAGTACTGCGCACGCTGGCTGCAGACCGAGGTTCTGGACACAATGCTGTCATATAAGAACTTTTCAAGAAAAATATATTACAACAAGATGTTAAATATACGAAATTACATTATTCTTTATTCGAGTTATAACATATATATACATATATACACTAAATAAACAAAAGCGTGATAATATATTATATTATGATATATATATAATATATTATATTATATTAAATTATTGACTAAATTCATTGAAAATAATCTTTATAAATTTACAGACATTTCCTAGTACTTGTGCGTCATGCGAACTCAGAAGAGCATGGAAAGTTAACATTGATGGGTTATTGTACAATTTTGCAGCTAAAAGTTCGTGACTCTGTTGTCTAAAAAAAATACATACAAATAGATAATGAAACTCATCACCGATGGAGTTGCCGTTACATTTTTGACATATTCTTTATTCCCTTGGTATATTGTTATGACTCCCAGCTTCGATTGGAAGTTTGTGGTTTCTACATCTAAATTTTGTAAATACAATTCTTTGACTATCTTCTTAAATAGTTAAATAATTTTCGTATTCAAAATTTGTTTGAAACATTCGATAATTGAGGCACTTCGAGCTGTCAAATACTTCTGATGCCCAATTCTGTCTGAATTGATCTTTTTTTCTTAACTGTACTCTATTCTGTGCTCTTGTTTAATGTCAAGATATATTTGCAGAATTTTAATTGCAGTGTGTCCAGTATTTTACATGATTCAAAACCCCATACTTCGCAGCCGTATAAAATGACTGGAGTAACAACCTTGTCAAATAAATGTAGTTGTAAATCAATAGGTAATTGTAAACTACGTGCCTTACGCAGTAAGGAAAACATCGCTTTCAAACCTTTGTCATATAAACTCTTTATAGCCTTAGTAAAATTGCCATTATAGTTAAAAATTATTACCAGATAATTATATTCAAATACAACCTCTATTTTAGAGTTTCCAAACATTAAATCCGGTAAGTTCCTTATTTTTCCACGGGAGAATATCATAATCTTTGTTTGCGTCACATTTATGTTAAGTTTCCACTCTTCACAATATTCATTCAAGGTATTTAATGATTTTTGCATTTCATCCTCGGATTCTGCTAATACGACTGTATCATCTTCATACATTAATATATAAAGTTTTAAATAATATAACAGTTTCTCATCAAATATAAACTCGGATGCAAGTGCAGGCACTAATTTTAACCCTTCACAGTGTTCGGAGAGATGTTTATTTAAATCTGATAAATAAATAGCAAATAGAAGAGGTGATAAGCTATCACCCTGTCTAACACCGACTTGTCAAGGAAATGTATTAGATAGTTCGCCATTAACAAAAACACGAGATTTAGCCTTAGCATACAAATTATGTACTACATTGAATATTTTACTAGATATATTACTATTTAAAAGCTTAATCCAGAGTTGTAGTCTGTCTACTTTATCAAATGCTTTCTCGTAGTCAACAAAACATGCATACAATATTTTTTTGTTTAATAAATATATGTCAATAACTGTTTTTAATACAAAAATATGATCCATTGTAGAATGATCTTTCTTAAAGCCTGCTTGTTCCGGTCCTATAACGTTTTGTCTGTCTAAAAATTCTTTCAACCGATGGTTTATAGCTCCAATGAATAGTTTACCTAAGCAACTCAAAATTGTTATGCCCCTATAGTTATTTACATCATCTTTACTTCCTTTACCTTTATATAGTGGAATAATAACACCTGTACACCAATCATCGGGCACTATACCCGTCTCTAAAACTAAATTGAACAGCTTAACATATAGTTCCAAGCATCTATGAGATAAGTTTTTAAGAAATTCGTTTAGAATGTTATCTTCTCCACTACTTTTACCATTTTTCAATTTTCTAATGAGTCTCTGAATCTCTTCTTCTGTAAATGGTTTATCTAAAAATTCGTTTACTTCCTTATTCGTTTACTTTACTTATATATAATATTCTGATTTTCAGGGCTATTATTATTGGCATAATTTAGTTTTTTAAAGTGATCTTTCAAAACATCAATAGATAATTTTTGTGTGGTCTCTTTTTGATTTGTTCCATTAATAATTTGCCAATATTCTTTAGCATTATTCGCTTTTAAAAGCCTAAGCTTATTAGCCAAAGTTTTGTGATATTGCCTAAAGGATGAGTTTATCTGACGTTTGTATCTTCTGTTTGCGTCTTCTTGTTCGATTTGAATTTTTGTTTACCCTCATACCAATTTTTCCTGCTGTAGTTTTTAAAAGATTTCCAACTTTGGATACTAATTCATTTATTTTATATTGTGTTTGATTTATATTATCTATATTGGCGTTATCCGGGAATTCAACTAAAATACTATTAATATCTGACACCATGGCTTAAATATTTTCTTTTTCTAATGTCTCTTTAAATTGTGTAGCTAATTCTGGCTTCCATTTAGGTCTAAAAATACGATTTTTTACGTTTACTGTCTCAGATGTATTCTCTTGTGGCTCGGAAGTTGTATAACTGACTAGGCTCAAGTGTAGTGGACAGTGAATGTCGGACAACATGTCGTCGAATTCCTTAACTTGAAACTGTTCAATCTTGTCAAAAATATCTTTTGTTACAATGCAATTATCTACAGTACTTATGTTTTTACTTGTGGTTTTACCTACATCTTTGTCATCACCACAACGACCATTTACAATATATAAATCTAGGTGTTTACACATGTCAAGTAATTTATGCCCGTATTTGTTAACAGTGTTATCTTGGTTTGATCGTTGTGGTGGGACAAATTCTTGATTATCCAAATTTTCGAATGAATAATCTTGAACACTGTCAGGAAGGTTAGCTGTGCGGGCGTTGAAATCACCCAATAAACAAATACTACATGTTTCATCATAATTATCCAGAACAACTTTCTCTATGAAATCAAATAAATTATCGTCTGCATACCTCGAATTTTCGGGAGAGTTATAGATTGCAGCCATTACTATTGGTTTTTCAAAAAAAATTTAAATTTTTACCCATATTGTATCTTGAAATGAAAAAGGTAGTTGCTCCACATATTTTACAATCGTGTTTTTAACAATCACAGCCACACCTCTGGACGGTCTTTTCTTATATTTTCGATTATTTGTAAATAATGTAAAGCCATCTATAAATATTTGGTCGAAATCATCTAATTTAGTTTCCATTAGAAAAATTAAATCATACTTAGATATATAACACTAAAAATCTGGTGATTTAATTTTAGATTTCAGTCCACATACATTCACCGCTAATATGTTTATATTTTCTAACGATATTTGACAAATCTCCAAGCTTCTATCTAATGATTCGCAGTATTCAAGGAAACGTTTTTATACAATGTGGATGTATGAGGGTGAGAGGTGATGTAATCAGGTTTGTTAATGCCATACATCTGTTTTCCAGCCTGGCTACTGTCCTAGCAGCCATTGATCTCCAATGCTGGGCTCCTTAGACGTCCTGGCGTTATGAGGACTATTTATGCTTGAGAGCTTCTTCCGTTTACCAGATACTGGCTGAGTGATTTTTATGATGACTTTCATCACTGACTCCTTTCCGTCTCTATTCAAGTGTATACCAGATACTTCGTTTGAATTGAAATATATTTTTATGGCATGTTTGCTGCTATTGTCCCAGAGCATAGACCACGTGTCTACATATAACAGTGTATCTGTACGTCTATGAGTAATAGTCTGTATGTAATTATTTATTGCTTTTGCATCCTGATTAGCTTGAGCCTGTTTTGGACTGTTTCCTTTGCGAGGTGGAATTGAACATTTTGCCAAGCGAGCTTCTGGGAAGTATGCTTGCAAATCCTGGATTGTCTCTGTGTAGTCCGCGATCACCTCTGACACATTTCCTGCATGCATTGCGACGTCGTTGGTACCCAACTGGACAACCACATAGTCAAGTTGTAGAATTCGGCCTGTATCTTCTTCTGCATTTCTCACCAACTTTACACATTGTTCATTAGTGAGTCACCTTATACCAGAGTATGGATTGGAGTGATACCCTTGTGGACACTTATACTTGATGTTCCTGCAGTCTGTTCATCTTTTTGAATTGTCGCTTTATGTGATGGGCCTGCTACTGCTTTTGATTGTCCTTCAGGCTGGCTGGCTTCCTTCTGCTTATCTGTTGCATGTCGTTCATTGCTGGCTTCGTCTATTTTATTCTCAGTTTCGTGTACCCCCGATTCGTTGGCCAATCTCCCCTCTTTTATGTCATCATAGTAAACACTCATTAATTGTATGTCCCTTATCGTGGCATTTGAAGCATCTGCCTGTCTTGACCACTTCATCTGCACATCTACCAGGGCATCTAAAGTAAGGGTTGTCTGTCATCTCACATTATTTGCACCTAGTTTTACCATTATCACAGTAGATTCTGATCGTAAAATCGTCTATTGTATGGTCAGTCGGCACCACATCTTTCACCTGTGTGAGGGCTAGATACCTTGTACCATTTAGAATGTTTTTCTCCTTTATTTTTCCATAGCGGATGCTGTTCTGCACGACCTGTCCGTAGTTTGAGAAAACATTTACGATAGCAGCATCTGACAGTTCCACTGGGGCATCTTTTATGGTCACTTTTGTTATTTCCAAGTCTGAAGATGTTAGAATAATTTATCTATTCTTGATCTTGAGGCCAGTGCGATGTAGCTCATCTCGGGCAGCTTCCTTGACTAATGTTAGTCTACATTCATCATGTGTTAATTGCACTGCTCTTACATTGGACAGCTGTGTTTGTTCTTTTACTGCTTGAATGACATCTACCTCTGCTATTTTTCCCAGACTTCGTGTTGAGAAATTTATTGTCAGTGGCCTTTGTAATTGAGACATTGTCTAGAATAGAATATAATAGAATCTTATCGACCCGCTGCGAGCTAATTCCGCAGCTGTCTGTGGTGACTTGCTCCGCAGGGCTACAGCGACTCCAAGCCTCTATGGGCCTGGAGAAGCGAGCATCCACCTATTTCCCCACTCCCGTACCCCCTCCCACCTTCTAATTTTTATATCTACTTTACTCCCCCCGCCTATTTTGCTTTAATGGGGTCCACACCCTTGGGTCAGTCCCTCTCCCTCTTCTTTGTTTCTTCTCTGATCATGAGTTGTACCCCCAGTTAACCTGAGAGTCCGCATAGCACCAGATAAATCTGGGTACAGGGCTCTCACAGCCTGGCGAGTGTTTGTCTGAAGAACTACACCGTCCACACCGAATCTGCAGGGACACCTGTTGAATAGATGTTCAGCACTGCAGAGACCTCTGGTGAATAATAAGCCTTGTTCAGCGAAGCGTGAAATCTATGTGGTCTCACCACCCCAAATGCCAGTCCAATTGAAACACATGTAAACTGCCTCAATTCCGCAGGCCGATTTCACCACTTTTAAACCTATTAGATATTTAGTGTGACATATCAGGACAAAGCTTGAGATGTCCTTGTTTTAAAACAGGCCCGCTTTGGGTATGCTTACCAGACAGATTTTGAGCTACGCCCCCTAGCATGTAAAAAGACCACTACTTTTCAAATAGGGCTAATATCCGTACTCTCTTTCACAGAACAGACACACATCATTTTAACCCACTGTATTCCTGCGAAATTGTCATCAAACAGTTATATCTGATATCCTTGACAATGACGATAACGTGTGCTTATTAAATATTCACAAAATTATGACTTCTATATATTTTATTTTTTGTCACCAGAGGTTGGAACAGCCGCATTAAAAATATTTTGTGTGATGATTCCATCATTAGTAGACACCTCCCTGGATTTCGGCCTATTTAGGGTGGTGAGACCATTTGTAGAGATATAATTTTCTTTGGCCTGGTATGAAGCTTGAAGGTGTTCTGAGCAATATAATTTTTGAATTAGGCAAATATATATTTAATTATTGATATCATGAAAATCAGCTTCATTTCTATGAAAGTCGCATTGAATAAAACAGTTAAATGAAGTGGCTATTCCCGCCTCTATTTCGTCACACAAAGTCGTCATGGTTACCTTCTATTTCGAAAATTGTTGTTGAAATATGCCACACATATTAGAGTGGACTGTTATTAGTAACATCCATACTTTAATTCACTACATTTTCTTTTTATTTGGGCCTATTTAGGGTGGCGAGACCATATGTAGAGATATAATTTTCTTCGTTAATTGATTTCGCGTGGTATGAAGCTTGAAGGTGTTCTGAGCAATATAGTTTTTGAATAAGGCGAATATATTGAAAACTGTTGCCCTCGGAGCCCTTTCAATAATTATTGATATCATGAAAATCAGCTTCATTTCTATGAAAGTCGCATTGAATAAAACAGTTAAATGAAGTGGCTATTCCCGCCTCTATTTCGTCACACAAAGTCGTCATGGTTACCTTCTATTTCAAAAATTGTTGTTGAAATATGCCACACATTTTAGAGTGGACTGTTATTAGTAACATCCATACTTTAATTCACTACATTTTCTTTTTATTTGGGCCCATATGACAAGCAAACTACCAACCAGGCATTTCATTCATGACTTATATCAACAAAACACGGCCTCTTCAGATCTCTTCTAGACATAGCTATCACATTTATTCACCAATTATATATTTTCTAATAAAAACTATTACACTTAAATTGTTACAGCGATGGTAAAAATCAATAAAATATAGATATCAAGCTGCAGATTTTTTATCAAGCAGCTGGAATATGCCAAGAAAAGACCAGAACACGCAAATCCCTTGTGTCTACTGATGGTCTCACCACCCCAAATGCCAGTCCAATTGAAACACATGTAAACTGCCTCAATTCCGCAGGCCGATTTCACCACTTTTAAACCTATTGGATATTTAGTGTGACATATCAGGACAAAGCTTGAGATGTCCTTGTTCGAAAACAGGCCCGCTATGGGTATGCTTACTAGACAAATTTTAAGCTACGCCCCCTAGCGTGTAAAAAGACCACTACTTTTCAAATTGGGCTAATATCCGTACTCTCTTTCACAGAACAGACACACATCATTTTAACCCACTGTATCCCTGCAAAATTATCATCAAACAGTTATATCTGATATCTTTGACAAAGACGATAACGTGTGCTTATTAAATATTCACAAAATTATGACTTCTATATATTTTATTTTTTTCACCAGAGGTTTGAACAGCCGCATTAAAAATATTTTGTGTGATGATTCCATCATTAGTAGACACCTCCCTGGATTTCGGCCTATTTAGGGTGGCGAGACCATATGTAGAGATATAATTTTCTTCGTTAATTTTATTTCGGCCTGGTATGAAGCTTGAAGGTGTTCTGAGCAATATAGTTTTTGAATTAGGCATATATATTGAAAACTGTTGCCCTCGGAGCCCTTTCAATAATTATTGATATCATGAAAATCAGCTTCATTTCTATGAAAGTCGCATTAAATAAAACAGTTAAAAGAAGTGGCTATTCCCGCCTCTATTTCGTCACACAAAGTCGTCATGGTTACCTTCCATTTCGAAAATTGTTGTTGAAATATGCCACACATATTAGAGTGGACTGTTATTAGTAACATCCATACTTTAATTCACTACATTTTCTTTTTATTTGGGCCCATATGAGAATCAAACTACCAACCAGGCATTTCATCCATGACTTATATCATCAAAACACGGCCTCTTCAGATCTCTTCTAGACATAGCTATCACATTTATTCACCAATTATATATTTTCTAATAAAAACTATTACACTTAAATTGTTACAGCGATGGTAAAAATCAATAAAATATAGATATCAAGCTGCAGATTTTTTATCAAGCAGCTGGAATATGCCAAGAAAGGACCAGAACACGCAAATCCCTTGTGTCTACTGATGATCTCACCACCCCCAAATGCCAGTCCCATTGAAACACATGTAAACTGCCTCAATTCCGCAGGCCGATTTCACCACTTTTAAATCTATTAGGTATTTAGTGTGACATATCAGGACAAAGCTTGAGATGTCCTTGTTCGAAAACAGACCCGCTATGGGTATGCTTACCAGACAGATTTTGAGCTACGCCCCCTAGCATGTAAAAAGACCACTACTTTTCAAATAGGGCTAATATCCGTACTCTCTTTCACAGAACAGACACACATCATTTTAACCCACTGTATCCCTGCGAAATTGTCATCAAACAGTTATATCTGATATCCTTGACAATGACGATAACGTGTGCTTATTAAATATTCACAAAATTATGACTTCTATATATTTTATTTTTTGTCACCAGAGGTTGGAACAGCCGCATTAAAAATATTTTGTGTGATGATTCCATCATTAGTAGACACCTCCCTGGATTTTGGCCTATTTAGGGTGGTGAGACCATTTGTAGAGATATAATTTTCTTTGGCCTGGTATGAAGCTTGAAGGTGTTCTGAGCAATATAGTTTTTGAATTAGGCAAATATATTGAAAACTGTTGCCCTCGGAGCCCTTTCAATAATTATTGATATCATGAAAATCAGCTTCATTTCTATGAAAGTCGCATTGAATAAAACAGTTAAATGAAGTGGCTATTCCCGCCTCGATTTCGTCACACAAAGTCGTCATAGTTACCTTCTATTTCGAAAATTGTTGTTGAAATATGCCACACATATTAGAGTGGACTGTTATTAGTAACATCCATACTTTAATTCACTACATTTTCTTTTTATTTGGGCCCATATGACAATCAAACTACCAACCAGGCATTTCATCCATGACTTATATCATCAAAACACGGCCTCTTCAGATCTCTTTTAGACATAGCTATCACATTTATTCACCAATTATATATTTTCTAATAAAAACTATTACACTTAAATTGTTACAGCGATGGTAAAAATCGATAAAATATAGATATCAAGCTGCAGATTTTTTATCAAGCAGCTGGAATATGCCAAGAAAAGACCAGAACACGCAAATCCCTTGTGTCTACTGATGGTCTCACCACCCCCAAATGCCAGTCCCATTGAAACACATGTAAACTGCCTCAATTCCGCAGGCCGATTTCACCACTTTTAACCTATTAGATATTTAGTGTGACATGTCAGGACAAAGCTTGAGATGTCCTTGTTCGAAAAGAGGCCCGCTATGGGTATGCTTACCAGACATATTTTGAGCTACGCCCCCTAGCGTGTAAAAAGACCACTACTTTTTAAGTTGGGCTAATATCCGTACTCTCTTTTACAGAACAGACACACATCATTTTAATCCACTGTATCCTTGCGAAATTATCATCAAACAGTTATATCTGATATCCTTGACAAAGACGATAACGTGTGCTTATTAAATATTCACCAAATTATGACTTCTATATATTTTATTTTTTTTCACTAGGGGTTTGAACAGCCGCATAAAAAAAAATTGTGTGATGATTCCATCATTAGTAGACACCTCCCTGGATTTCGGCCTATTTAGGGTGGCGAGACCATATGTAGAGATATAATTTTCTTCGTTAATTTTATTTCGCGTGGTATGAAGCTTGAAGGTGTTCTGAGCAATATAGTTTTTGAATAAGGCGAATATATTGAAAACTGTTGCCCTCGGAGCCCTTTCAATAATTATTGATATCATGAAAATCAGCTTCATTTCTATGAAAGTCGCATTGAATAAAACAGTTAAATGAAGTGGCTATTTCCGCCTCTATTTCGTCACACAAAGTCGTCATGGTTACCTTCTATTTCAAAAATTGTTGTTGAAATATGCCACACATTTTAGAGTGGACTGTTATTAGTAACATCCATACTTTAATTCACTACATTTTCTTTTTATTTGGGCCCATATGACAAGCAAACTACCAACCAGGCATTTCATCCATGACTTATATCATCAAAACACGGCCTCTTCAGATCTCTTCTAGACATAGCTATCACATTTATTCACCAATTATATATTTTCTAATAAAAACTATTACACTTAAATTGTTACAGCGATGGTAAAAATCAATAAAATATAGATATCAAGCTGCAGATTTTTTATCAAGCAGCTGGAATATGCCAAGAAAAGACCAGAACACGCAAATCCCTTGTGTCTACTGATGGTCTCACCACCCCAAATGCCAGTCCAATTGAAACACATGTAAACTGCCTCAATTCCGCAGGCCGATTTCACCACTTTTAAACCTATTGGATATTTAGTGTGACACATCAGGACAAAGCTTGAGATGTCCTTGTTCGAAAACAGGCCCGCTATGGGTATGCTTACCAGACAAATTTTAAGCTACGCCCCCTAGCGTGTAAAAAGACCACTACTTTTCAAATTGGGCTAATATCCGTACTCTCTTTCACAGAACAGACACACATCATTTTAACCCACTGTATCCCTGCGAAATTATCATCAAACAGTTATATCTCATATCCTTGACAAAGACGATAACGTGTGCTTATTAAATATTCACAAAATTATGACTTCTATATATTTTATTTTTTTCACCAGAGGTTTGAACAGCCGCATTAAAAATATTTTGTGTGATGATTCCATCATTAGTAGACAGCTCCCTGGATTTCGGCCTATTTAGGGTGGCGAGACCATATGTAGAGATATAATTTTCTTCGTTAATTTTATTTCAGCCTGGTATGAAGCTTGAAGGTGTTCTGAGCAATATAGTTTTTGAATTAGGCATATATATTGTAAACTGTTGCCCTCGGAGCCCTTTCAATAATTATTGATATCATGAAAATCAGCTTCATTTCTATGAAAGTCGCATTAAATAAAACAGTTAAAAGAAGTGGCTATTCCCGCCTCTATTTCGTCACACAAAGTCGTCATGGTTACCTTCTATTTCGAAAATTGTTGTTGAAATATGCCACACATATTAGAGTGGACTGTTATTAGTAACATCCATACTTTAATTCACTACATTTTCTTTTTATTTGGGCCCATATGACAATCCAACTACCAACCAGGCATTTCATCCATGACTTATATCATCAAAACACGGCCTCTTCAGATCTCTTCGAGACATAGCTATCACATTTATTCACCAATTATATATTTTCTAATAAAAACTATTACACTTAAATTGTTACAGCGATGGTAAAAATCAATAAAATATAGATATCAAGCTGCAGATTTTTTATCAAGCAGCTGGAATATGCCAAGAAAGGACCAGAACACGCAAATCCCTTGTGTCTACTGATGATCTCACCACCCCCAAATGCCAGTCCCATTGAAACACATGTAAACTGCCTCAATTCCGCAGGCCGATTTCACCACTTTTAAATCTATTAGATATTTAGTGTGACATATCAGGACAAAGCTTGAGATGTCCTTGTTCGAAAACAGACCCGCTATGGGTATGCTTACCAGACAGATTTTGAGCTACGCCCCCTAGTGTGTAAAAAGACCACTACTTTTCAAATTGGGATAATATCCGTACTCTCTTTCACAGAACAGACACACATCATTTTAACCCACTGTATCCCTGCAAAATTATCATCAAACAGTTATATCTGATATCCTTGACAAAGACGATAACGTGTGCTTATTAAATATTCACAAAATTATGACTTCTATATATTTTATTTTTTTTCACTAGAGGTTGGAACAGCCGCATTAAAAATATTTTGTGTGATGATTCCATCATTAGTAGACACCTCCCTGGATTTCGGCCTATTTGGGGTGGCGAGATCATATGTAGAGATATAATTTTCTTCGTTAATTTTATTTCGGCCTGGTATGAAGCTTGAAGGTGTTCTGAGCAATATAGTTTTTGAATAAGGCAAACATCTTGAAAACTGTTGCCCTCGGAGCCCTTTCAATAATTATTGATATCATGAAAATCAGCTTCATTTCTATGAAAGTCGCATTGAATAAAACAGTTAAATGAAGTGGCTATTCCCGCCTCTATTTCGTCACACAAAGTCGTCATGGTTACCTTCTATTTCGAAAATTGTTGTTGAAATATGCCACACATATTAGCGTGGACTGTTATTAGTAACATCCATACTTTAATTCACTACATTTTCTTTTTATTTGGGCCCATATGACAATCAAACTACCAACCAGGCATTTCATCCATGACTTAAATCATCAAAACACGGCCTCTTCAGATCTCTTCTAGACATAGCTATCACATTTATTCACCAATTATATATTTTCTAATAAAAACTATTACACTTAAATTGTTACAGCGATGGTAAAAATCAATAAAATATAGATATCAAGCTGCAGATTTTTTATCAAGCAGCTGGAATATGCCAAGAAAAGACCAGAACACGCAAATCCCTTGTGTCTACTGATGGTCTCACCACCCCCAAATGCCAGTCCCATTGAAACACATGTAAACTGCCTCAATTCCGCAGGCCGATTTCACCACTTTTAACCTGTTAGATATTTAGTGTGACATATCAGGACAAATCTTGAGATGTCCTTGTTCGAAAACAGGCCCGCTATGGGTATGCTTACCAAACAGATTTTGAGCTACGCCCCCTAGCGTGTAAAAAGACCACTACTTTTCAAATTGGGCTAATATCCGTACTCTCTTTCACAGAACAGACACACATCATTTTAACCCACTGTATCTCTGCGAAATTATCATCAAACAGTTATATCTGATATCCTTGACAAAGACGATAACGTGTGCTTATTAAATATTCACCAAATTATGACTTCTATATATTTTATTTTTTTTCACTAGAGGTTTGAACAGCCGCATTAAAAATATTTTGTGTGATGATTCCATCATTAGTAGACACCTCCCTGGATTTCGGCCTATTTAGGGTGGCGAGACCATATGTGGAGATATAATTTTCTTCGTTAATTTTATTTCGGCCTGGTATGAAGCTTGAAGGTGTTCTGAGCAATATAGTTTTTGAATAAGGCAAATATATTGAAAACTGTTGCCCTCGGAACCCTTTCAATAATTATTGATATCATGAAAATCAGCTTCATTTCTATGAAAGTCGCATTGAATAAAACAGTTAAATGAAGTGGCTATTCCCGCCTCTATTTCGTCACACAAAGTCGTGATGGTTACCTTCTATTTCGAAAATTGTTGTTGAAATATGCCACACATATTAGCGTGGACTGTTATTAGTAACATCCATACTTTAATTCACTACATTTTCTTTTTATTTGGGCCCATATGACAATCAAACTACCAACCAGGCATTTCATCCATGACTTATATCATCAAAACACGACCTCTTCAGATCTCTTCTAGACATAGCTATCACATGTATTCACCAATTATATATTTTCTAATAAAAACTATTACACTTAAATTGTTACAGCGATGGTAAAAATCAATAAAATATAGATATCAAGCTGCAGATTTTTTATCAAGCAGCTGGAATATGCCAAGAAAAGACCAGAACACGCAAATCCCTTGTGTCTACTGATGGTCTCACCACCCCAAATGCCAGTCCAATTGAAACACATGTTAACTGCCTCGATTTCGCAGGCCGATTGCACCACTTTTAAACCTATTAGATATTTAGTGTGACATATCAGGACAAAGCTTGAGATGTCCTTGTTCGAAAACAGGCCCGCTATGGGTATGCTTAGGAGACAGATTTTGAGCTACGCCCCCTAGCGTGTAAAAAGACCACTACTTTTCAAATTGGGCTAATATCCGTACTCTCTTTCACAGAACAGACACACATCATTTTAACCCACTGTATCTCTGCGAAATTATCATCAAACAGTTATATCTCATATCCTTGACAAAGACGATAACATGTGCTTATTAAATATTCACCAAATTATGACTTCTATATATTTTTTTTTTCACTAGAGGTTTGAACAGCCGCATTAAAAATATTTTGTGTGATGATTCCATCATTAGTAGACACCTCCCTGGATTTCGGCCTATTTAGGGTGGCGAGATCATATGTAGAGATATAATTTTCTTCGTTAATTTTATTTCGGCCCGGTATGAAGCTTGAAGGTGTTCTGAGCAATATAGTTGTTGAATAAGGCAAACATATAGAAAACTGTTGCCTTCGGAGCCCTTTCAATAATTATTGATATCATGAAAATCAGCTTCATTTCTATGAAAGTCGCATTGAATAAAACAGTTAAATGAAGTGGCTATTCCCGCCTCTATTTCGTCACACAAAGTCGTCATGGTTACCTTCTATTTCGAAAATTGTTGTTGAAATATGCCACACATATTAGCGTGGACTGTTATTAGTAACATCCATACTTTAATTCACTACATTTTCTTTTTATTTGGGCACATATGATAATCAAACTACCAACCAGGCATTTCATCCATGACTTATATCATCAAAACACGACCTCTTCAGATCTCTTCTAGACATAGCTATCACATTTATTCACCAATTATATATTTTCTAATAAAAACTATTACACTTAAATTGTTACAGCGATGGTAAAAATCAATAAAATATAGATATCAAGCTGCAGATTTTTTATCAAGCAGCTGGAATATGCCAAGAAAAGACCAGAACACGCAAATCCCTTGTGTCTACTGATGGTCTCACCACCCCAAATGCCAGTCCAATTGAAACACATGTAAACTGCCTCAATTCCGCAGGCCGATTTCACCACTTTTAACCTGTTAGATATTTAGTGTGACATATCAGGACAAATCTTGAGATGTCCTTGTTCGAAAACAGGCCCGCTATGGGTATGCTTACCAAACAGATTTTGAGCTACGCCCCCTAGCGTGTAAAAAGACCACTACTTTTCAAATTGGGCTAATATCCGTACTCTCTTTCACAGAACAGACACACATCATTTTAACCCACTGTATCTCTGCGAAATTATCATCAAACAGTTATATCTGATATCCTTGACAAAGACGATAACGTGTGCTTATTAAATATTCACCAAATTATGACTTCTATATATTTTATTTTTTTTCACTAGAGGTTTGAACAGCCGCATTAAAAATATTTTGTGTGATGATTCCATCATTAGTAGACACCTCCCTGGATTTCGGCCTATTTAGGGTGGCGAGACCATATGTGGAGATATAATTTTCTTCGTTAATTTTATTTCGGCCTGGTATGAAGCTTGAAGGTGTTCTGAGCAATATAGTTTTTGAATAAGGCAAATATATTGAAAACTGTTGCCCTCGGAACCCTTTCAATAATTATTGATATCATGAAAATCAGCTTCATTTCTATGAAAGTCGCATTGAATAAAACAGTTAAATGAAGTGGCTATTCCCGCCTCTATTTCGTCACACAAAGTCGTGATGGTTACCTTCTATTTCGAAAATTGTTGTTGAAATATGCCACACATATTAGCGTGGACTGTTATTAGTAACATCCATACTTTAATTCACTACATTTTCTTTTTATTTGGGCCCATATGACAATCAAACTACCAACCAGGCATTTCATCCATGACTTATATCATCAAAACACGACCTCTTCAGATCTCTTCTAGACATAGCTATCACATGTATTCACCAATTATATATTTTCTAATAAAAACTATTACACTTAAATTGTTACAGCGATGGTAAAAATCAATAAAATATAGATATCAAGCTGCAGATTTTTTATCAAGCAGCTGGAATATGCCAAGAAAAGACCAGAACACGCAAATCCCTTGTGTCTACTGATGGTCTCACCACCCCAAATGCCAGTCCAATTGAAACACATGTTAACTGCCTCGATTTCGCAGGCCGATTGCACCACTTTTAAACCTATTAGATATTTAGTGTGACATATCAGGACAAAGCTTGAGATGTCCTTGTTCGAAAACAGGCCCGCTATGGGTATGCTTAGGAGACAGATTTTGAGCTACGCCCCCTAGCGTGTAAAAAGACCACTACTTTTCAAATTGGGCTAATATCCGTACTCTCTTTCACAGAACAGACACACATCATTTTAACCCACTGTATCTCTGCGAAATTATCATCAAACAGTTATATCTCATATCCTTGACAAAGACGATAACATGTGCTTATTAAATATTCACCAAATTATGACTTCTATATATTTTTTTTTTCACTAGAGGTTTGAACAGCCGCATTAAAAATATTTTGTGTGATGATTCCATCATTAGTAGACACCTCCCTGGATTTCGGCCTATTTAGGGTGGCGAGATCATATGTAGAGATATAATTTTCTTCGTTAATTTTATTTCGGCCCGGTATGAAGCTTGAAGGTGTTCTGAGCAATATAGTTGTTGAATAAGGCAAACATATAGAAAACTGTTGCCCTCGGAGCCCTTTCAATAATTATTGATATCATGAAAATCAGCTTCATTTCTATGAAAGTCGCATTGAATAAAACAGTTAAATGAAGTGGCTATTCCCGCCTCTATTTCGTCACACAAAGTCGTCATGGTTACCTTCTATTTCGAAAATTGTTGTTGAAATACTCCACACATATTAGCGTGGACTGTTATTAGTAACATCCATACTTTAATTCACTACATTTTCTTTTTATTTGGGCACATATGATAATCAAACTACCAACCAGGCATTTCATCCATGACTTATATCATCAAAACACGACCTCTTCAGATCTCTTCTAGACATAGCTATCACATTTATTCACCAATTATATATTTTCTAATAAAAACTATTACACTTAAATTGTTACAGCGATGGTAAAAATCAATAAAATATAGATATCAAGCTGCAGATTTTTTATCAAGCAGCTGGAATATGCCAAGAAAAGACCAGAACACGCAAATCCCTTGTGTCTACTGATGGTCTCACCACCCCAAATGCCAGTCCAATTGAAACACATGTAAACTGCCTCAATTCCGCAGGCCGATTGCACCACTTTTAAACCTATTAGATATTTAGTGTGACATATCAGGACAAAGCTTGAGATGTCCTTGCTCGAAAACAGGCCCGCTATGGGTATGCTTACCAGACAAATTTTGCGCTACGCCCCCTAGCGTGTAAAAATACCACTACTTTTCAAATTGGGCTAATATCCGTACTCTCTTTCACAGAACAGACACACATCATTTTAACCCACTGTATCCCTGCGAAATTATCATCAAACAGTTATATCTGATATCCTTGACAAAGACGATAACGTGTGCTTATTAAATATTCACAAAATTATGACTTCTATATATTTTATTTTTTTCACTAGAGGTTTGAACAGCCGCATTAAAAATATTTTGTGTGATGATTCCATCATTAGTAGACACCTCCCTGGATTTCGGCCTATTTAGGGTGGCGAGATCATATGTAGAGATATAATTTTCTTCGTTAATTTTATTTCGGCCTGGTATGAAGCTTGAAGGTGTTCTGAGCAATATTGTTGTTGAATAAGGCAAACATATAGAAAACTGTTGCCCTCGGAGCCCTTTCAATAATTATTGATATCATGGAAATCAGCTTCATTTCTATGAAAGTCGCATTGAATAAAACAGTTAAATGAAGTGGCTATTCCCGCCTCTATTTCGTCACACAAAGTCGTCATGGTTACCTTCTATTTCGAAAATTGTTGTTGAAATATGCCACACATATTAGCGTGGACTGTTATTAGTAACATCCATACTTTAATTAACTACATTTTCTTTTTATTTGGGCACATATGACAATCAAACTACCAACCAGGCATTTTATCCATGACTTATATCATCAAAACACGACCTCTTCAGATCTCTTCTAGACATAGCTATCACATTTATTCACCAATTATATATTTTCTAATAAAAACTATTACACTTAAATTGTTACAGCGATGGTAAAAATCAATAAAATATAGATATCAAGCTGCAGATTTTTTATCAAGCAGCTGGAATATGCCAAAAAAAGACCAGAACACGCAAATCCCTTGTGTCTACTGATGGTCTCACCACCCCAAATGCCAGTCCAATTGAAACACATGTAAACTGCCTCAATTCCGCAGGCCGATTGCACCACTTTTAAACCTATTAGATATTTAGTGTGACATATCAGGACAAAGCTTGAGATGTCCTTGTTCGAAAACAGGCCCGCTATGGGTATGCTTACCAGACAAATTTTGCGCTACGCCCCCTAGCGTGTAAAAAGACCACTACTTTTCAAATTGGGCTAATATCCGTACTCTCTTTCACAGAACAGACACACATCATTTTAACCCACTGTATACCTGCGAAATTATCATCAAACAGTTATATCTGATATCCTTGACAAAGACGATAACGTGTGCTTATTAAATATTCACAAAATTATGACTTCTATATATTTTATTTTTTTCACTAGAGGTTTGAACAGCCGCATTAAAAATATTTTGTGTGATGATTCCATCATTAGTAGACACCTCCCTGGATTTCGGCCTATTTAGGGTGGTGAGACCATATAGCAACAGTTTCCACCAAAGTTGTTTACATGGGCGATAATTAGGTATTATTGTCTAAGATTATCAAATTTATCATTTTAGAGAAGACACTCACTCTTCTTCTTCATGTACTTGTTTCTCAACCGTTTAATCTTCTATCTTGAAAGAAGTAATTTCGAGCCGAATAGGTATCTACCCTCTGGTACCTGAAACTGACTAAAAAAAGTGTTTGAGAATTTTTCACAAGATGAAATTCGAGTTTATTTCAATAATAATTTAATAACTCTTTGAGTAACATCATTATTTTGGCAAAATTTTATGCAAAATATGTAAGCATACTCATTGCAAAAAAAAATGCATGTACGGAAGCGTACGGCAGCGTATTTAAATGCCACATTTCATGTTTTAGGTGCTACTATAAAAGATAATTAATGACGTCACAAGTGCGCGCTCTTTATACATGGTGTGTGACGTCATATAATGACAAGCCTCTTGATTTGTGCTTCACTATTTTATCTATTAGGCGCGCTTTCAAGCGCCGTAGTGACTCAAAGGGTTAATTGTAACATACATTGTCATTGATTTAGAATCGAAAAAATAGGGTGTAATGTTTTAAGTAATGTTGAATTATCTTTTTTACACCCTTTAATGTCTAGAAATTTGATATTTTTGATTACTCAAAAATAACCGTCTTACCATAGCACATCTAATTGAAGGGTTCGTTCAGATAACACCGTGTAATGTCATACCTTCTCATTTATGCCTTGTCGAATATATGTTGCATAGTTAGACTAGGTGAAATTGACAAAAAATGCTCGAAAAGGTTAATATGGAACAAAATATCATCGTAGGACAAAAATTAGTTGTGGTAAAATAGCCTAACTTTTACTGTAAATTTTGAAACTGCTAATATTGCAATGGCAGTATTGTGCTATATTATATGTTGTGTACATTGTGTACATACTATACATTTAGTATATTTAAATATAAATATATATAAATACATGTAAATTAACCCTTTCAGCACAAAGTCTAATTTAAATTTGGCCCTGCTTTAAGTTATTTCTAGTTACTTCAAAACAAAACATGTGTTGTTATTTTTTTACATTTATGTGTGCTGATCAAAATTAAAAACGATTAAATAGATCGACGACCAAAGGGTTAAATTATTGTGAAAAAATTGTCTAAAATAAGTAACTTGGAGCCAAATAGATACCGTCGACCCTCTGGTATTTGAATAAAAAAATGACATTTAAATTTAATTCAAAAATAGTTTTTTTAATTGTAACATAAATATTATTGCTGATTGGAAGAAAAGGTGTCATTTTTTATATAAGAATTAATTTTATTTTCTAGACCCTTTACAATCTAGGGGTATGATATTAGTATGTTCTAACACCTTAAATTTTTGTCTAACTAGAACCACTTGTAATGACTAACGTTACTTGAACGATCATTACTCAAACCATTTTCATATAAATCGGTGTATGTCAGATATTCCATTTAGTCTGCTGGTGCCCACTTTGCTCAAGAATAACATTAAAATAAGTTTAAATGGTGGTGTGGTACGTACAATCCAAATTGTTAAACCAGATGAGGCTTCCCGGAACTAAAAGGGTGAGGGTTAAAAAACTCTACCCCCTTCATGCGTTTCGTCGCTAGTTTGCAAGGAGGTACAAAATTCCCTGGTAGCTCTAAAAATCGTGCACCGGACCGGAGAAAATAGAACAAGCCGACATGTAGATGTATGTGGATAGCCTAGAGTTAATTCAGTTTTCAAGAAGAAAATTAGTCAATATAGCAAAAGATAAAACAAAAAAAATATGGATATTAATTTAACCTTGCACACATATGTAGGCCTATCCAGATGCATCAGAAACGGGGCAATAATATATTAATCGTTTGTTTTAAACACTCATGTTTACAAATACCGCTCCTGATGCGGAAAAAAAGAAAAGAAAGCTTGTAATTTGTGTAAAACATTTGAATTATATTGGAGTGAAAAGGGTAATCTAGGATGTAAAAAAGCTCATCAGCGGGATATAATGATTAGGCCCACCCAAGAATTGCCTTTTCCGTTAATACCCATAGTCACTGAACCGCAACACAGAGATACGTAGTATTTAAAGGGTGTGCGTAATGTATTTCTCAAGCATATAGAAAATCCTATTTCGGATTAACAGAATCTACATAACAGATCACGACATAGTCCCACACTGACTGTAGGACAACATCTTGGCATATTGTGCTGCAATTATGATATATCCCAACAATACAAAATGTTATCTTGACAAAAAAATGTCATATCCTGAAATTATTATATCGCCATATGCATGATATACTGTCATTATGGTGCGATGTATGGATATCATGATACATACTTGTAATTTTAGATTTTTACAGAGCGCTGTCATATCTAAATATTATAATGTCATGCTTTGGGATTAGTTCCATATTTTGAAAATATGCTTCCAAATCCTAACCTTTTCATGACATGTGAATATTAAAATGTGATTAAAATGACATATACTGACATTATTGTCATATATTGGACATGAGTAATATGCCATATCGTAGATAGAATATCCCTCAAATTGGCTATCCAGGACATCTTTATATTGTCATATCCTGACATTCCAGTGATTTTAAAATAATGTAGCTATATCCTGTGTTGCAAAAACATATGCTGACATTAAAATATCACACCCTGACTTTGAATGACACATAAAAAGTCATATCCTGACAATGAAAATAATCTTGACAACATGATGTTATATACTCTGACATTATTGTGTAACATCCGCTCATTTATTGCTTCAATTATTATAAAATTAAAATATGCTGTACTGGCATTACCAGATTACCAGATTTTGATGCCATTATTTGAAGTTGTATTCCCATTTATTTTATATTATACTGTCATGTCTCTATATAAAGATGTCATATCCTGACTTATGAGTTTGATGGCATATATTACAATATTGTGCCGCATCCTGACATTAAAATGAAACATCCTGAAAAGTAAACTTTATTTCCTGACATTGTGATGTCATATCTTATTATCATAATGTCATACCCTGACATTGTAATTGCAAATTTTTACATTATAAGGTATTATGCCGACAGCATATTGTCATATTCCTGGTATTATATTGCAATATACTAAAACTATATTGTCATATCAGAGCACTATGGTGATATAACTTGTCATTATATAGCTTTATTTATTCTAGCCTAAATATACCATATCCCAAAATTGTAATGCCAAATCCTGACATACCAATCTATTCGGCAAACAATAGTCTGAGTATTCTCATGTCTTAGCAGTATCATCCCATATGCTGTCATCCCAATATCACCTTTGGAAAATATGAACCTATATCCTGGCATTATATTTCATATTCCATAATTATTATGCATTATATTAAACGATAATATTATATTCTGTCGATTTAATGTCATTACCTAACATTGTAGCACAAAATATTGTTTGTAAAATGACATAATTGTTCACACTTAAACATAGGTAGTAGTATAGTAAATTATTTCTTTGTGTCATTGTTCGGCACAAATGGTAATTTAGGTGGCATTGTAACGCCAAGATGCCAGTGGGTCATGGGAAAAAATCCGGATTTACTTTTTTTGAAGTCAAAAAAAGCCATTTTAAGTCGAAAAAAAACATTTTCAGGTCATACAGTGGCCTATCATTAAAAATCTGAAAATCCGGGAATTTCGGGAAAACTGGCATATCTGAATACGATAAAAAAACTTGTAGTCAATTTAATGCTGAAACTCCGTGGCACTTCTCACAGCTCCGTTATCCTCGGGTCAGATAGTCCCTGGAGTAGCAATACCTTAGGGTTATTATCTCCATTCATCCGACGTAAGACACAGAATGTCTAATATTCTATTGCCGGTTGTTTCAAGGCTACCACGGCCAACATCAGTGCCTGCACTGCTGACAGCGCCTGCACTGATATGGGAACTGCATTTGTACCGTTGTCGAACGGAGGAACCAGGGTACGCCACTAGCAATCGGTCCGAAGATTATGGCAAGACTCGTAGAGGCATGCTGTAAAGCATACGATAGACAAAACAAATCTCTGTGACCTTCCCCGGATGGGGGTGAAAAGTACTACTAGTAGCAATCATCCCAATACTTAAGCATAGGGTGTCATGTCCTCACAAAACAGTCCATATTCTCACATTAAAACATGATACCTCTTGAATTCCAAATAATGCCGTTAGCTGTTTTTGCAATTTACTTTTAAAATAATTATTATTGTTTTTATTTTTTATCAACGCACATTATGTAAAAATCAAAAATCAACACCTAATGTTTAGTTTTCAGATAGCGGAACATTACTTCAAGTGGGTACAAATTTCCATCCGACTTGGCGCTTAAAGGGTTAATTTTTATTTATTTATATAAATGTATACATGAATATACCAAATGTAATTTTATCAATACATATGAGCTCATGCATAAACATGTAATTTGCAGTATTACTATTTTCAAATAAACAGTATGTGTAAGTTATTTTACCACTTATCTATTTTTATATACACGGATATTTTGCTCAATTTTAACCTTGACATGGTATAATTATGACAAGGTATGACATTGCATGGGGTTATCTGAAAAATCCCCTAAATTTGACGTGGTATGCGTTTTTTTTAATTAATCAAAAATATCAAACCACTAGGAGTTAAAGGGTCCATATAGTGAAATTTAAGCTAACTTAAACAAATTGCACCATATTTTTATGGTTCAGCATCAATTTATGTTAGAATTAATACATTTTGTTTGAATTAAACCCGAATTTCACCTTGTGAAAAAATTATGAAACACTATTTTTCATTACTTTCAGATACCAGAGGGCAGGTATCTATTTGGCTTTAAAATACTTCTTTCGGAGAACTTTTCAGAGGGTTACCCGGTCTCAAATGAAAGGTGATATATTTATCTTCAAAATGAGACCAAGAAACATAATTGTCATGAGAGTTAGGCGAAATTCAAATTTATAGATATCAGCCCACCGACTAACAAGACCCAAATGAATGAAAAAATATCCCCTTTATTATCACGATATTATCGTGATTATTGTGGTAATACACACAAAACGAATTGTAGTTCCTGACACTCAAGAACCTGTAGTGATAAAAAATCAAAGTTAAAATTTTTTAATTTTTGTCGATTTTCAGTTCATTCAACTTAACGACCTGTAATAAATGAATGGTAAAATCTGCACAACATCTCCACTCAAGTAACGGAAATAATGATACCGACAGACGGACGGAAATACAACCGACTACTGCTACATAATAAATCAGGCCGCAGGCTGATGGAGGCATATACAACATTCTTAACACTTCTCAGTAAATTGTTGTAGCTCAATAATTTACAAAAAAATAGTTACTTCTTTCAAATATCCGGCATTGTATGTTTTCATTTCCCAGACATGTCTAAGGTGTCGAAGTGGTACCGGCTGTTGGTTTGTGCTAAGGATTAATTATTCCACATAAAAACTTTACAGGTCATTTTTGTAATTACCTCTCTAAGTCTGATTGTAATTTGTCGATTTGTCTATATCCTCCTACTGGTCGTGCCTTGCAGTATGTAAATCTCGGTTTCAAAACAGTAGGCCTGCTGCCCTACGTTACACCTTTAGCACAACTGAAAACGTTGTGTACCAATATGGTCAAGTCAGCACATCGAGTAAACAAATCGATGCAAAACCAAAATGGTGTGTGCTTAACGCTCTCAAGACTCTGTGTATTTCTTCTCATTTTTTTTACTTTGAAATGTTATCCCAAAGTTAATAAGAATGACCTAAATTCGTAAAATACTGTGTGAAATATTTTATTCTGATAGATTGAACCTAATTTTAAGAATATAATTCAAAATATTCCCAAGTGGCACATGGGTCGGCGCTGAAATGGTTCTAATGTTAACCTTTGTCATGCTATGTCCGTATATATACGATCTTAAACATATTTTAAGGCAAATAATATGTCACTGAAAAGATAATTTGTAGCTGATGCTTAGTTAGTAAAATAACTGAATTTGAAAGATGCATATTTAAAAAAGAAAGAAATAGTTTTCGTCATTTAGAGCTTGAAATTGCGCCAGCAATTCCAGCTTTAAATGACGAAAAATACAATTGAATCAATTCGGCAAAACAGAGGTTAACAAACTATCCATCCTATCACTAGGCTGAGAGTGACATAAAGCAGCCACGCCTAAACAGAATAGATCTGTTAAGCCAAAATGCTGTATCTTTTGGCTTTACACGGTAGTAGTATTAATTTCATCATATCATCAATATATTTACATGATTATTTGTCACGAAGCAAACACAGTCAGTGATTCTAGATTTTCATAATGTTAATAATAATGATATACCCATGTCGCGTATTTAAAAAAAAAATAAGCGATTTCTACAATCCTGCAAAATCAGGATACTTTGAACTTATGCAGCATAGTTTCAAACAATATGAACCGATGAAGCGGAACTAGCCGATAAGTACCGTATTACAAATACACTAGGACCAATGGGTATAAAAGAACATAAATGCCAGTCATCACAACCAATTGTTTGACGTCTAAAAAACGGATCACTGTAACGTTAGACCCTATATTATGACATATATTAATTTATGAATTGTGAATATTGCTGTTTTATCAAGTACTGTTGCCCATATCTTGAACTTTGAATGTAAGTCATCCACTCGGTCTATCGTAGATTCAAGTGCTGATATCGTCTTATCTAAGCATTTTATTGACATTAAAATACTGCTGCTGATCTATATCATATATATCGGTGTAGCAGCTTCTTATACCCCACCCCTTCCTCTTCACGTTACCACCGAAGGTAATCAGAAACTAGTTTCAAGTTACCCCCTCTAGTTTCAACTTACCCCCTACTTTCTACCGATTAACTTTTAATGATAACAGTAATACTATATTTTATATTTCCATCACATTCTATTATTTTTTAGATATTATAGGCTAATATCCATAGTTACAACCTTTTGATCTTTAGATTAACTACCAAAAAATATATGTTAGCACGATCTCCAAGGTTTTAGATCACCTTAATCTCCATATAATCCTCTTGTTTGCGTGAGATCTTGAATCATTCTAATTTTCATATAACCCTTTTATCTCTATGGCAACTGACCAAAAATGTTATTTGCGTGAGGTATTGAAACACATTCATCGACATATAACCTTAACCAGGGTTCTAACCGTGTGAATGGTTGCCTTACTGGTAGGCCTAACCCAGGGGTGGGGGGCAGGCTGGTTTAACAGACACGATCAGCTGTAAAGGGTTGGATTGTGAAAATCATGTCTACATGTGCTCAAGATCAAAACCTAGGTGGACTAACTCATTAACAGGCTGCTGAAAATGTGTGGGAAGAAAAATTCAAGATGGCCGCCGGTTGCTCCTTCTGATTCTGAATATTTTGTAACTTTGAAATACAAAATCGATCTTATTATACCTCATTTTCGACTAAATAAATGACGACAGGTTCATTAAAACCGTTACTTTTAGGTTTCAAGGTCATCTAAAGGTCAAATCCAAGATGACGATCATTTTTCGATCTATTGTATTCTTAATTTCGTCAACACTCCCAACAAACACGTCGTTGACCTAATGCTGGTCCAATGCTGGCCCACCGGCTGCGATCCTGGTCCAGCATCAAACCAGCACTGGTTCAACGCCTCGTGCATTGGCACCACTGTTGAGTGGAGGAATTTGAATGCAACGTTGGTTATCCGCCCCAATATTATAGCCAGACGCGTAGAGGCTGCAACTTCCCGTAGATAATCGCTGTAGACTAGTGCTTCCATCTCATGCAATGCAGCATCCAGCATACAGGACTGATCCAAGGTGGATCCCAGGTGGGAGCGATAAGTACTAGTAGCAACCATCCCAGTACTCATTAGACCGCCAATGTCATGAAGTGGTTATAATAACAGATGCTATAACACTGCGAGGTATAATACTTATTTTATATCAAGTTTATAATCAATAAACGTAACAGTACTATGACAATAAATGATCATGATGCTTTCTTATAATAAGTGATAAAAAATATTCAGTGCGAAACATTATTTCCAAAATATAGAAGCAGAGTTTTGTGTACTAGTATATTAACAAGACAAAACAAGACACTCCAGAACTGGTTTTATATTGCTCTTTGACCCTGAAAATATAGGTCTAGACAACTTTAAAGGTAATTATTCTAAATATTGACCAATATATTGACAAATTCAGGTTTTTCGGCTATGGCTGCCATTATTGGTTTCCTGTCAATTACCAGTAGTCGCTTTGCAAAGCTGTGCACCTAGGTTGTGATCCTAAATATATGTAGATATCATTTGAAGTGCTCAACTTTTTACAACACGCAGTATTTTCCGGAAAATATGATGTTTGCCCCTTGGGTACATGTTTTGAGTTGCTCGAGAACTTTGGATAAATATTAACAAGCACTTCAGTTATCTGGAATCGATATATTTTAATCAATAGATCAACGAGTCAATCAGGAAGTAATGTTATCAGCTGGACATATTGACATTATCTTGTGAGACAGACATACAGACAGATATACATAGTAGGCCTACTATCTTGATCATTTGGATGGTCTAATTGAAAATTATAACATTCGCGATGTCACAAACGAGACAATTATATTTCATAATATGAATCAATGAATCGATGTATACTCTTATTTGGCGGTCGTATGTAAAAAGCAATCTTTTTATGCACAAAATACTTGTAAGACTGTAACCATTTGACATTAAATGTTGTCTATGCTCCAGATAACAAAATGAACGCTAACAGTAATAAATGTGTTCAAAGTTTATAGTCGCTTCTCATATAAAAATAGTTATTATTTAATGCAAAGCTGGACGTCATAATAAATTCACAACTTACTAACAAAATACATTTTAACCATTTCACTGCTGACAGTAAATACCCCCAGTACTGCGTGTACCATGAGTAGGCTACTACTAGTGAAATTACGAAAATAAAAATAGAGTCACAATCAGTCCAGCCAGTTTTAAACTCCGTGGCTAGTTAACGATGTGTTTTTCCCGGCACAAGTTTGAGAAATCTCACTTTCTCACTTAGGCGCCATGACAGGTACCGAAGCAAACGAACCGGATCATTAACCCTCTGTTTCTCGATAAAACTTATTAAACGTCAATTATTAGTTTTATTATTCAACATATTCCCCAGGCCAATGGATGTTTTTGTTTTACCTCTGTTTTATCACTTTTGAGTGTTTAAATGAGTGAACGCAACATTCCGATAAATTGCAACTTTTAGAAACATCTGTTGGCAACATAATTAGGTTTCGAAAAAAATTATTTCATTACATTTTTGTCTTTTAGATCGACCCGCTTTATGATGGATCTTCAATATCTGACAGGAAGAGGACATGAGTCACCAGTTTTATTATTTCCTTCTAAAGATAGTTTTCCTATAATTTACTAGCCGTAATCAATGACAAAAAGTGTTTATAACTTGTATTAGGAGAAGTATGTAAGATCTTAGATGTATCACCTCGTCAAAAACGTTGCGAGTTTAAATAAAATGTAGTCGGGAAATCACCGCTTTCCTAATGAACCACACAACAGGAAGGGTCAACCCAGCTAAACTCGGCTGATTGATACGTCTTAACCCGTTGAACACGAGATTATTATGCTTCTGCCCTGTTTCTGAAACGAGATTATTTTATGACGTCATAGTTATCTCATGCAATCAGACCCGGAGATCTCCGGGCCTCGTATCTGAATAGTCTCCCTAAATCACGGAGATCTCCGGGCCTCGTCACAAACGGGTTAAATATTTGCGGGACATCGTGAACATCGCCAAAATACACAGGCAATAGTCATGGGTTGTTCGTGGCTGGTGTAGTGACAAAAAGGAAAGGGGTTTCCTCAATGTTGACCTTTTTAAAGAAAAAAAAATCAACATCGGACCCTTTATTTAGACCCTCAGCGGTCAGGTTTTATGGTCAATCCAAATGAAATTAATGTCATGGTTGTCCGAAATAGTATGAACATTCCGAAAAACACACTTATTGGGTACATATATCTTTCAAAAGGAGGGTGGGGAAAGATAATATAGATTTACGATGATATAAGCCTAAATAACATAATTTTAAACTTTAAAACTTTTTAAGTTTAAAGCTCTTAGGAATGGGCCTTTTATGTGAACTATATAATTTCAGTAGGCACCATTTAAAAGTAAAGTTTCGAATTGCATAATAGTTATACTGATTATAATAATTATTAGAGGAGCGGCAAATCGCCAAAAGAGAGGTGTTTTTTTAAAGAAAAATAAACATTGTCTAGCCTCGATTGTGAACATCACATAAATTCATGCCAGGGCTTAATTAGACTGCCGATGATTTCGGACCTCGACCATTTCGGACCTGGTGATTTCGGACGCATATCGTTGATTACGGACGGTAATCTCGGACAGTGTGTGGTGAAATCGGACGGTGATTTCGGACGGTGTGCGGTGAATTCGGACGCCGCGGTGAATTCGGACGGTGATTTCGGACGGTGTGCGGTGAATTCGGACGCCTAACTTAGTAGTCTTTTTTATCACTATTTTGGTACTAATATCGCTAAATTCGGATGGTGATTTCGGACGGTGTTTTCGGACGGTATTATGCATAAGGAAACCTAATACAGTTATATAGTCATCTTTTTTCAAATACATTTTAGAATTACAAAAATCAGCAGACAACGGTCATATACTTTTGTGGCAAAACGGCAAGTTCACTCGTGAAACTGCGGTCAAGATAATGCAAGCATAATTTTTAAATGGATAAAACTTATAGATAATTATTTTTTTATTATAATCAATATCATTTTCACGACCCTAGCACGTTAATAACGGAAAATAATACAATGATAATTATTTAAACAATAAATATTCTATTTTAGGATGTTGACTGTGATCATCAGCAGAATAACGGTTAATTACTTGCTGATAACGCGTGCCGCAATTTAACCCTTTGAACACGAGATTATTATGCTACTGCGCTGTTTCTGAAACGAGATTATTTTATGACGTCATAGTTATCTCATGCAATCAAACCCGGAGATCTCCGGGCCTCGTATCTGAATGGTCTCCCTGAATCACGGAGATCTCCGGACCTCGTCACAAACGGGTTAAGACCCTTTACAGTCTGCGTGCTGCAATAAGCCTATCGTAACCTACGAATATGTTATAATTATACAACACAACACTCTACTTTGTAGTTGATTTTGCAACTGACCTTAATCGGATTTAAAGTAATTCTTAATGCATGTTAAATTTTAAAACAAATAATTGACGTGGAATACATGTCCTGTTGTCATGGTTATCTGAACGCAGAGGGTTAACGATCCGGTGTGTCTGCGTTCACGGCCCGCGCGTCCGGCATAGACGGACCGGTGTCCCACATAAATGTCGAACAAGCATATTGTAAACAATGCGAACAGTTAGACAGTAGTAGTATGCTCGTTCAAATACTTCTTTGAAATCCTATCTACAAATCTTATTAGCATGATTAGTGAGTCACTCAATAACTTTAATAGGCCCCTACGCTCAAAATCCTAATTCATAAAAATAACATGTCAAGTGCTGCTCGCCGTGCTGACAGCAAACACGAGACGTTGAAATAATTCCGGGTAAATGTTGCATCATCGTCTGAGACGCTGGCCCAGCATTAAGCCAGCATTGGTTTAACCTCTCAATGAGTGGAGAATGAAATACCATGGTCACACAAATGTGGCATTTATATGTTTTTTTATTAACGCTGTATATCCTTATTTTTATACTGTATGTATTTAACTATCTATTTCAAGCAAACAACATGATAATATATTTTTTTTAAATAGAAATTAAACGTATCTGTTTGGTATTTCCCTTATGTACATCTTAAGCTGCATACATGTTTACGAAGATAACATACTTTCGACCTTGGTGGCGGTGTTGACAAGTACGCTATAACAATCACATACGGCCAAGCTATTCAAATTATTCCTGCGCCATAAATAATAGTTGGTAAGCTCAAATTGATTTACTATCGTACTTCTAAATGTATTGTTTTCCCATGAAGAATAAAAAAAATCACACTAAACAAATTTTAGTTTTCCTTATTTAGAAATCCCAAAATGTACTCCAATTTCATAATGACCCATATTTTTTCCGCACCAAAACCAAAGATAAAATAAATTTTATCACTATACATATCTATACATATAATATATATCTATATTTTGTATATATAAAACGATGTGTTTATAAAGATGACAAAGTATATCATATTGTATAGCAATTTATGTATGTAGCATCTATATCTGTATATATAAAATGATATTTCTATATATTTTATTTATCATATTAGGCTTTCTTATAAATAATACCGTCCGAAATCACCGTCCGAAATTACCGATATTAGTACAGAAATAGTCACATAAAAGAGTACTATGCTATGTTTTTTTAAACATCACAGCGTCCGAAATCACCGTCCGAAATTGCCATCCGAAATTAGCGATATTAGTAGTGAGATAAAAGACTACTGAGTTGGGCGTCCGAATTCACCGCGGCGTCCGAATTCACTGCACACCGTCCAAAATCACCGTCCAATTTCACCGCACACCGTCCGAAATCAGCGTCCAAAATCAGCGTTGGCGTCCGAAATCACCAGTCCGAAATAGTCCAGGTCCGAAATCATCGGTCACCCTTAATATTGGTCAAATTGTATCTATTCACCTACCAAAGTGTCTAGAATGACGGACTGAGTCATGTAATAGACATTACAAAGACATAGGTACCAAAATTATTCTCATAATTTGTGAAATGGGTATGTTGTGACCTATTTGATAATCGTTTTAGGTTTAAAAATGTTGCAATTTCAATAAATTTGACATTAATCTATGGAATGTTTAATTGTTTATATGGCCTGAAGTTGTTTTTTTCGAATTGCCATACCCAAAGGCTTTCAAAAAACTTTCACGCGAAGGTATTTCAAGGTAAATTTGAACCTTGAGGGACCGTTGATTCATCTCCCCTCCCTCTCCCCCCCCTAAATTACTCTTCCGGCCAAATACAACAGCATATCTTGTTACTTTGGAGCAAATAACAACAATTTGGCAGTCAAATTTAGCATGATGGTTCTTTAGAGTACGCTTCAGCATTCCATAGGACAGCTAGCCCGAGGAAAATCCAACATAACGACTATTTTTTCTCATAAAAAAGAGCTAATTCATGTATTTGATTCACTTTTATGTCAAAACTTTAGTTGCTTTACATGCCGTCGTTTATTTTAATATTCTCACAATCCAAGATGGCGACCATTTTTTAAGATGACCGCCAAATGTACTTCTTCATAAATTGAATTATGTGACTTGTGTGATCTTTGTGTTATATGATATCTTTCTCGCATTCTGTGTTATTTTTTTCTAATAATGAGAAATTGGTAAAGGAAGAGTTAAAATGAACATAATGTACAAGATTATATATACAACAGGATTAGTTAGGTGAAATATGCATGCTAAGTTAACTAAAACATGTTAAAATCAAACGACATTATATACTAAAACAAGCAGAGGTTAAATAAAATATGCATGAGAACTATTTAAAATAACCTACAGTTAAACAGCAGTGGCATAATATTTTTAAGTTTCCGCACCAAAACAAGAGATAATAAGACCTGTATTTTTACAAAGTTCTAATAACAGTTTACCATAGGTGTTTGCCTTAGTGTCCATATTATAACGCTGTGAATCGGCTAAGATATTAGAGCATGCAAAGTTTGGCTGACCACCGTTAAAAGCAGTAAATTCATCTGTACAGTTATAATATCCGATAAGGTGCTTGTGCGGGCATTGAAATCCCCACACAAAAAATATCATAATTGTTTGCACATTTACTATATTCGAGTTCAATAATGTCAAAAATATCTTGCTTTATGCCATTATAACTCGAATCAATTGGTGGTACATAAACGACACCAATCATTATTCTTTTTTTAGTATTTGTATTAACACTGCTCTTAAATGTGATCCACACCAAACACTCATTTACTCTTTTAATTTCGATATGTTTGGTCAGCCGATTAACAACTAAAATAGCTATACCACCAGAACAGCGCCTCGCTTTCTTATGTCTCACTTGCCGTGCAAAATTATACACAGTATAACTTGAGAAGTGGATAGTCTTCTGAGAGTCTAACATACTTTCAACTAAACAAACGATATCGTGCTGACAAATGTACTCACATAACTGTTTGTTTTGTAATTTATCCGTTATTCCGCGACTGTTCCAAGACAGTATGTTCACACGATGACACTCAGGCGAATTTTTAGGCACGTGATTGTCCGGAAAATCCACTAAGTCTGAGGAAAGTTCTTCGGTGTGTGAAAATTTACTATCATTTCAATATTACGGGCCATCAAATCTTTCCCTTGGTTGTTTAAATGTAGTTTATCTACGCTGTAGTGAGTCTTGCGGCATCGAGTGAAGATGTTGTTGGTAATATAATTTATTCTACCTAATTTCTTTGACGTATGCTCAAGGTAAGCATTCAGATTTAATATGCTATCATTTATCTCAGGTTTGTCCCAGCGTAGTGGTAATCCTGCAACATATATCTGGGCTTTTCGATTTAGACCCAGCGCCTTGTCTAGGAGATTGTCATATTTGATAACAGTCTGTCCAAGTGTATTATTTGCCAGATCATTGGAGTAGTATATATTGGCTCCAATCTGGCCCCGAGGTGTTGAGGTGGACCCCCGGGTTAGTCAATCACAAAGGATAATCTGCAGGGGGTCTTTGTCGTTCGTTTGACGTGGTCCGGGACCGTCCCGCATCGCCCCGGGGGTCCACCTCAACACCTCTGGGCCAGAATGAAGCCAAATAAATGATTTTTATCAATGAAATAGTTTTAAATACAATTAATTTGTTATAAATGACGTGACACAAGTCACATGTTTGTTAATTATATATATTTATTTATTATTATAATTTTTTGCTGTGCACTTATCAATGAAATAGTTTTAAATAAAATGTATTTGTTATAAATGACGTTAAACAATTCGCTTACAACCCATGGGAAAGATTCGTAATTCTCACAACAGAGTCCACCTCAATAATATGTGTGATTTATATTATATCTTCATAAACTATTGAGTATTTATCAGAAAGTTCTTTGATGAATGTTTGTTTGTTTGTTTTCGACGGAGAATAGTCCTATCTATCTTCAAAATATATTGATAGGGGGCCTATATAAATTAATATTACTTTTCACAATTTGTTTTTAGCGATGAAATATTTAAATTCATATTACTCGCGTAAGTAAATAAAACAAATAGCAAGAAGAATATAGGATAAAATAGAAGTTTGGTAAATGAGATTTCTAGCACGATTTGATGATCAAAATGATAAATTACTTGGTCAAAGTCATGTGGAAAGCACATGGCTGCTAATTATTAATGAGCAATGGTTATATAAAGGCAATTAATAAACTATGGTTGGCTTGACGGATGATTACGATGCGTGAATACTTGTCATCCGTCTGGATTCACGTGGATGTCATCACTTGACCGCCTCCCTAGCCATTTATTAAAGCCGAACAAATACACACGTGATCATGCCTTGGTGCATGAATTCATTGTGTTAGTATTTAAAGTCGGATTTAAAGTCGGATATCGTTCCCGTGTTTAGTGCCGTCATTATACTTGGCGGGTGGCTAACATTAATGGAAAATTAAAATATGGACAATTTAGCAATTGAACTTATAGAAACGATTTATCTACACCTTTCTTTAGTAGATGGGGAAAGTTTATCAATAACATGTAAAAAACTTCACAATATCTGGCAGAATGACGAATTTCTATGGAGACAATTACAGAGAAGAGATTAGCCTGAGTGGTTTTATCATGCACGTGAAGGATCATTAATCTTTAATCGTGATTCATACAAATATATTAAAGACATCGAAGATTTTTGAAAGCCTAATCCAACACAATTCTAAAGTCAAATGCTATATGGACGAAATCAGCGACATTGTAAATACGGGAGTTTATTTATTAATTTATTCGTTTCATCTGTTTGTTTGTTTGTTTGTTTGTTTGTTTGTTTGCTTGCTTGCTTGCTTGCTTGTTTGTTTGTTTGTTTGTTTGTTTGTTTGTTTGTTTGTTTGTTTGTTTGTTTGTTTGTTTGTTTGTTTGTTTGTTTGTTTGTTTGTTTGTTTGTTTGTTTGTTTGTTTGTTTGTTTGCTTGCTTGTTTGTTTGTTTGTTTGTTTGTTTGTTTGTTTGTTTGCTTGCTTGCTTGCTTGCTTGCTTGCTTGCTTGCTTGCTTGCTTGCTTGCTTGCTTGCTTGCTTGCTTGCTTGCTTGCTTGCTTGCTTGCTTGCTTGCTTGCTTGCTTGCTTGCTTGCTTGCTTGCTTGTTTGTTTGTTTGTTTGTTTGTTTGTTTGTTTGTTTGTTTGTTTGTTTGTTTGTTTGTTTGTTTGTTTGTTTGTTTGTTTGTTTGTTTGTTTGTTTGTTTGTTTGTTTAGGTTTATTTATTATTATTTTGTTGTTGTTGTTGTTTTTGTTTGTTTAATATTAATTGGAAGATTCGCACAAAACTTTACTATATTTGTGAAACAATTGTAGTTATGTGAAAAAAAATACTGCTTGTTATTACAGTTTTGACGTCAATGAAAAGCTCGAAGATTGGGCTCAAAATAATTGTATGCTAAACCACCCAGCTGTTCAAAATAGATTACTAGGCTTAAATGCGTCTCTTCCATCATCATCATCACAATCACAAAATAATAGACAACTCACATCATCAAATGATAAAGTATTATATGTACGTGATAAAGTACATTTAATATGCAATACATGTGGACAACATTTTCCCCGAGAAGACAGTAAAACGAGACAAGCTCAGCGTTGTCAACAGAAAATTATACAATGTGAGTGTGCCAAGTGTGGGAAAGTTTTCTCCCGAAAAAACAATTTATTGCGACATCAAAGAAATTGCAACCTTAGCCACCAGCAAACCACCTCAACATGCTTAACATATTCTACTGATAAAAAACAAGGTCAGTTATTTTAACAATATTTATAATATGCAGTCTTTTTTAAATATTTTTAATGAAAAACGTATTCACAAACCATTGAACCGCGTGTCTGAATATTCAATAGATGTTCACTCCAACCTAATTTTATATGATTTGAACCACACAAAAAAAGCGTATTGAAGTGATCATAATCGTCTATGATAATTGATGTTGTTTACATCTTTCAATGTATAGGGCTATATATTATTTTACATCTTCAACTCCGATAACCATATTCTCTTTTAACATATTTTATTTAGTGTGAATTAAACTTTTACAGAGGTTTTATCATACTGCTGTCACAAATGTGGACAACACTTTAGCGAAAGGCGAAGCTTATATCTCCACCAGATGAAACAACACTTTCAAAGGGGAAGAGGCAGTAACCAGCTTCAAGACACACCGTGGAACACCGACATTCCTCCTTGGAATCAAGGGGACACTCTAGATATAGATTTACAAGAGACATATGAGGCAGATACACCGATAATTCTTCATCCACACCAAAGAGGTGACGTGAATCCAATTTTTAATTTCCCATGTGACAATTTATTAGATGCTAATTCTCTGCTTGGATATAAACGGAATATATATCATGAAATGAATCACTCATTTAAAATGAACATTAGCTTAGGCATCATTTTACGAGATATATATTCCGGGCGGTATAGATATTTCAAACCACACACAAATGCTAACCTCTTTCAAGAACCATTCTATATAAATTTATTACATGATTTAGAGAGGTTACGTGAAGTGTTACAAAAAATACACTTTTCTGAGCATTTACTGTATTAAAGACCAAACACTAATTGGAAACCATTATAACAAATGTAAGAATAGATGTGTTTCGAAGTAATTTTGCACTCGGTAGCTACGTAGAATTACCGCATTATGTGAAGGACAATCGTTTTGTAATAGGATTGACACATTCAAAAAAGACAGGCAAAGCATATAACGATAAATTATGTATATTTAGATGTTTGTCAACGCAAAAAGGTTGTCACAGAAGACAGCTGGAAATCAAATCACAAAAGCTTTTTAAAGAATGGTTGGAGTTTAAATTATCAAAGCAAAACGCAACGATGATCCCTAAAAAACATCCCTATTCAAGGTACTATGTATGACCGATTTCCGGAATTTGAAAGGTGCTTTGCAGGTAATTTGAACGTATTCGAATTACAAAACGATAAGTCTACGTTACCTGTGTACAAATCTCGAAATCAATATGATGATTTTTTATATGTGAACATATATCAGGGTCATCTATCTTACATTACTAACATTCACCAGTATTGTAAGAAATTTCAATGTAAATGTTGTACAAAAATATTTAATACAAGGAAATCAAGCGTACGCCACCAACGTAGCTGTATAAACCAGACAAAATTTAAATATCCGGGAGGGTTTTACACCAAAAGTAAAACAATTTTTCAAGAACTTTACGAAAATGGTATTATCGTATCCCATGATGAGCAGTTCTATCCTTGGTTTATTGTTTATGATTTTGAAGCGATCCTTCAAAAAACAAATAAGAAAGGGAGCGATAAATTGACATGGAACAATCAACATATTCCAATATGTGTAAGTGTATGTTCCAATGTACCAAAATATGAAGAGGAAAAATGTTTTGTTGAAACAGACTGTAATATTCTAGTTGAGCGAATGGTGAATTATATGACTGAAATATCTGAAAAAGCTAAAGCTTTGGCATATGACAAATGGAATAACGTTTTTGACCAAATTGATTTGATGTTAAAACCCTATAATATACAGGTCTTTAAATGTAAATACTAAAAAACTTGGCTCACAGCCGTGTGATGATTTAGATGTTGTTGTTGGCGAAGAAGATAAAATGAAAATGAAGACATGTTTGAGATTGATGTGGATGGTGATCGTTAAGATATTTATGATAATTATAATGGTGATATAGTTGAAAATGGTGACGATAATGTCGTTGAAAATGATGATGATGATGATATGATGATGATGATGATGATGATGATGATGATGATGATGATGATGATGATGATGATGATGATGATGATGATGATGATGATGATGATGATGATGATGATGATGATGATGATGATGATGATGAAAATTTTAGACCTCCGTCAAAAAAAAAATGCATTGTCATTTCGAAACCTAATGTTTACCAGGCTTTTCAAAATAGCTTACATGGAAATAAATGTCAGATTAACTATGACACACGGAGCAAAGTGTCGACAGAATCTAATACACCCCTCAAATCTAAAAACAAAATCAAAAGATGTTCATAAACAAAATCAAAAATATTTATTCAAATTAAAGCGTCGGTTTGAAAGCTATTGCATGCATGCTCCAATTATTAGTTTCAACTCAGCCAAATATGATTTAAACTTGATAAAGAAAACAATAGCTCAGAACCTTAAACTTCACGATTCAAAACATACATTCACTGTAAAAAGAAACAATATTTATATTGTGCACAGCAATGAACAACTAAAATTTCTTGATATCTCAAATTTTTTAGCACCTGGCACATCTTACTCAGCATTTTTAAAAGCGTATGGGGTAAATTAAAAGAAGGTTTTTTTCCATATGAATGGTTTGATGATGCCAAAATCTAGATGAAACATCCATTCCACCTCTAGGAGATGCTTGGTATTCAAATGTGAAGAGAAAATGTGTTCTGGATGACGGAGAAAATGAACCTAGTGATAATTACACAAAATTACTACAAGTTTGGAAGCGACAAAATATGACCACATTTAAAGATTTTTTAGTCTGGTATAACAATCTGGATGTGGGTCCATTTGTGACAGCTTTGAAAAAAAATTGCGAATGCTACAGGCACATTCGTATTGATATATTGAAAACAACTATATCGGCTCCAGGAATATCGCGTCAACTACTTTTTGATGCTGCTTCAAAGTGTGGGGGATACTTTGCGCTATTTGACCAACAAAATAAAGATTTGTATGAAACGCTAAAATCTAATATTACGGGTGGTCCATCCATCATATCTACTAGATACCACGAAGCCGGTAAAACATACATTCGATCAAACAGTGAATATCCATGTAAATCGATTGTCGGGTATGATGCGAATGCGCTTTATTTGTGGGCATTGGACCAACCCTTACCAGTTGGATCTTTTTTTAGGCGTAGCTCTGTGTAAAAGGTTCATACCCCACACTCGTGATAAATATCTAGCCATGTTTCAATGGATGGATTGGTTAAACCAAAAATAAAACAAAAACATACTTCACTAATTAAACCAAGGCAGGGAAAAAAGAGAAGGTCCTTTTTTACTTGATGGATATGATCAAAATTCTAACACTGCTTACGAATTTTATGGTTGTTATTTTCACGGTCATAACTGTAACATTCATACTTCAAAGTCGTCCGATGAAATCAACATACTACGAGACAGATTTGAGCGCACACAAAAACGCGCCCAATTCATCAAAGATGAAGGCTATAATTTGGTGGAAATATGGGCATGTAATTTCAAAACACAAATCAAGCTCTCAACTGAGCTTCAATCTTTCTGTGATAATTTCTTACCGGAGTTTTACAAATCCAATAAAGGGACGGTTACAGAGTCTATGATATTAAAAGCAGTAGAATGTGGATAATTATTTGGTATGTTAGAGGTGGATATGGAAGTGCCGAAATCTTGGAAATCATCACATAAATCAAAATCTGAACTCGATCCAACAGCTTATTTTTCAGAAATATCTCCCCCATTTTGCACAACTGAAATACCTTTTAATGTTATAGGCTCACATATGCAAGAACATGCGCTTAAAATGTTCACTCAGTGAAATCCCAAGGAAATTATTAGTAGGCGGTATGCGTGCACAAAAAATTATCATAGCCACTCCATTACTCAAATGGTATATTGATCATGAAAGGCATATTTCAAAAAATTATCAAGTTATTGAATTTACAAAATCAAGGTGCTTCAAAAATGTTGTATCTCAAGTAAGAGCGATGGAAGACGAGAAGGTGATTTAGACTCTTCTCGGTCAGTAATATCAGAAACAATGAAACTATTAGGAAATTCTGCATATGATTCTCTAATAATGGATAAAACTAAGCATGCACAGATAAAATATGTAAAAGGTGTTGACACAGCTTGTCTCAAAGTAAATGAGCGGACATTCAGAAATTTAACTGAACTCTCAGATGATTTTTTTGAAATTAAACTTGCCAAAAAAAAAGATATCTTTAGATCTACCGATTTACCTTGGATATTTCATTTTACAGTATGCAAAACTTCGTATGCTTGAATTTTATTATGATTTCATGGATGTGTTTATTGATAGGAAACATTTTTAATACTGTGAAATGGACACGGATAGTGCATATATTGCAATAAGCGGAGATAATTTGAAAGATATAATAAAACCCAACATGAAAACTACTTTTGAAAAGTCATTGACAGGCTTTTGTTCTAAAAGTGAAATAAAAACAGATGCGTTATATCACTGGCTCCTCCGTACATGTTGTATATATATATATATATATGTCTTTATTCACCTCCATATTGAAGTACATGTGTTATACATGGTATACAGTAAAGACAATACAAATACAATTAGTATTATAACCGATAAATAAATAATTAATTGCGTAGCTAATTTTAATTATAAATGTTAATAAATCTTCTTTTTTTATTTGACATTACATAAATGCGTCAGAACTTCTATTGAAAAACGTACCAAATACACACATTAATAACATTATGTACAGAGGGTGAAACATTGCAGCATGTGATTATAAAAGTACAAACGAAAAAGTACAGCCGAAATTGGCACAAAATTGGCACAAGGCTGGTACACCACCCAGTCGGCACAATACGTCGGTCCCATGTTGATCCAATGCTGGTCCAGCGTCTACGACGTTGGCCCAAGATCAGATCAACACAGGGCCAACGTACTGGGCCGGCCGGGGTGGGTCTAACTCTAATCCCAAAATGGCTCAAATTCGTATGATTACTGTGACATTTCAAGGTAGTGTGAACAGCTCGTGGAAAATCACAGTCGATCTAAATTCGCCTTGAACTTGGTGTACATTGTGGCGAGAGAAGTGATAATGTCCTCATATATAACCTGCCGCTATGTAATGTAAGGACAATTCAATCCGCTCAATAACATAATCATTTTCTCATTGTCACAAAGCGAGCCTAACGACTCAGCCAGGGGACCGGGCATAGACTGAGTAGCGGCGGCCCAGCTGACACTTTTAAGAGGTTCAAGACTCGCACATCTCAACAACGCGTGAGCAACAGTTAATCTGTTATAAGAATCGCACTGAGAGCATATTTGTAAATGTCTCCTGAAATCAAATTCTGGAGACGCTTCATAGATGATGTGATCTGTGGATTTGAAGAAACATCACCAAACACACAAAAACTGCTCATAGACAAAGCAAACAGCATCACCCCTGAAATACAGTTCACCACTGAAGGTAATATCCTTGACGGAACGAACTTTTTAGATACTAACATCAGAATTATCAATGGATCCATAAAGGTTGCTCCATTCATAAAACCAACCGATAAAAGACTATATGTGAGACACGACAGTAACCACCCCCCTCACCAAAAGAACAATATCGCTTACAGCCAATCGTTAAGACTAAGACGCATATGCAGCGAAGAAGAAGATTATGACACACACACCAAACTACTGAAAGAAGCCCTAATCGTAAGAGGCTATGATGAGCACAAAATTCAACCAAAAAATCGATCTCTGCAAAAATATGAATAGAGACACACTATTGACAATTGTTGACTCAAATCCACCTATAGATGACAGACAAACACCATCTTCTTCTCAACCACATACCATCCAGGCTTACCAGATATAAAACAAATAGTCAGTAACCACACAGCTAAGGTTGACCCAACCTTAAGAATAATAGTATCACAGCGGAGGAACAAAAACCTAGGGGACTTGCTAGTCAGAGCAAGCATCCATGAACCAGTAGGGAAAGAACCGCCAACAGAAGTGAGAATTAAAGAAAACCAAGAAAATGAAAACTCAAAAAGCACAATTTGTATATTATGCCACCCATACAACAGCAGAGATTACGTCAGCATGGGAGATGAGAATAAATTTAAGGGACGCCCCAGGAAAATTAGATCTTGCAAACAAATGCATAACAAATACCTTATCGTTTGTGACGTCTGTAAGGACTCGGAAACAATAAATCTGCTGACAACACCGCACAATTTGATTGCATCATTCAGAAACAATGATCTGAAACTTTGCACACATCCACATGAGAGAGACTGCCTCAACACTACAATATATCCAGTTTGGACAACATACAAACTAACGGTGAGGTGCTCGGACTGTAGAATAATAAATACAGCTACAATTCAAAGAATGCCAGAGACCGTGAAATATGAAATTGAGACAGCAGTATACAGCCTCAAAAAATGCAGTCAAATCAACACAAATGACAACTACACAGACAATTGTGACCTATGTTCCAATAACAAATACACGTCGATTACTACAAAGTGGGGCAAAAGAATACACACTAACACCTTTACATGCAAAGAAAGTAACGTCATTTATGGTATACAATGCATGAGATGCGGTGACATATACATGGGCCAAACATCACAGCAGTTAAGGACCCGTATCAGACAACACCAAAGAGACATTAGACTAAAATCATCAACTAGTTCTGTTGCAAAACACTTCAACAGGCATGAACAAGACCCAAATATGCTGATATATATATTAGACACGGAACCAGATAAATTTAAAAGACTGGTAAAAGAGATGTGATGGATAGAAATAATGGAAACATCAGATCCAACTAAGGGCATGAATATAGACTGTATGTATCACTACGACCTATTACCAATAACCAAGAACACATATACACACTACCAACATAGCAGCACGTGCAGCCCCCTAATCACGTGGGCCCAACAGTAGAACATTCAGCATACAAACCCCGCCAAACGACTGCCAATCACAGCCGGTATATATACTATACACACCACCAACCACGGAATACCCCTCCCCACCGACTGCACGTCGGTGTATACGCTGGGCGGCTATAAAAGTGACGAACCTGGCACACACTCATCACTTGGCAGCTGGCGGGGATGGCACACGGACTTCTAAAATTATGCCACCAAAAGAAACTACTTGTAACTGCGAGGTGTGTGGAAAGCAAATATCGGCTTCCAACTACAGCAGACATATCAAAGAAAGACATGGAGGAACTTCATCCCTCAAATGCAAGATATGTTCTTACTCGACCAACCGGACGAGTGACCTATACAAACACCTTGCCATCGTCCATCACCCGGAAGATGTCATCGTCCTGTCACCCCGGACGAGGACCACCACTTCTTAGTGCCACCCCCGCCAGCAGCCAGTCATAAATCGGCCAAAACATCCGGCCCGGACGAGGACTATAAAATTAAATCTAAAACCCCCACACTCAGAGGTGCGGACACTGCTTCAACATCAGAAGATTACGAATCCTCATCAACATCGTCCAGAAAAATTCACAAACTCTCCAAAAAGGGAAACAAGTCCTCAACGTCCAATACATCAGCTTCATCATCAAAAACTAAATCAACTAAACGGAAGTCGAAAAGAGCAGATTTAGAGAGTCCCAAGGACAAATTAAGCTCAAGCACTCCAGCGTCCGAAAAGAGTAGTCTAAAGATAGTAATCGCAAAGAAGAAAAAAGCCGATGGGATTTCCCCACTCTACAAGAAACACGCTGTAACCACAAGACCATCTAGCACTCCAGACGTCCGCCCGAAAACCCCTCGGGGGACATCCCCTCAGAAGAAAGCCGAAAAACAGAAAAAGAGTATAGAACATTCAGATGTAAAACAAAAAACGCCTTCGCCAAGAAGACCAGTAATTACGCCCCGGACGCAGCTATCGTCCGGAGCTATTCCCAAATTACCCCTGGGATTTAAGAAAATCACAATCGATGACACCCATACTCAATCTCCAACGGCTATAGACTATTCGGACGTATCATCAGAAGAGTATGAAACGATGTCTGATGATATCACACACACAAGTGCAGACCACAGCGCAGTTGAAATCCAACAAGACATGATTAAAGAAGACTATCCGGAACCACCCCTTGCTACTAGACTCGACATCCCAACAGCCCTAACATCAGATGCAGCTTTAACTAATTCGGACAAAGAAGACACCCATATAAACAACATCGCAAGAATAACAACCTTAGATAATAAATTAGCCAAAGATGGGGACAAGAAGGATGCACCAAAGACCAAAATCTGATTACCAGGTCAACCGCCTCAATAACCCCCACACGATCCGCGTAAAATTCAATAGGGAGGGTATTGAATTGGCAGTAGAGAACATTACAGGCAGTTGGCGCTCAAACCTACAAGAGTGCATTAAATAAAGTGTATGTGTATACAAGTTCATCCATAAACACTATGAGAAATACTACAACGTAAACCTAAATGCCGAGGATTTAAATACAGAAGACAACCCTCCCCCAGCCCCATATGAACCTAAACCCAGTACCAGTACCTACACACACCCTGGCTACGGGGTAATAGACCCGGAGAACATGTCAGCCCAGGTCGAATCTCATGGCGCCACCAGCTATCTCCCAAGCCGGATCATCGAAGAATGCCGAAGAAATATCCTAGAACATCAAAGACAAGACAGCACACCTCTAAGAGATGAAAATTTATGAACTGTAATTCCTACTAGGATCCCCACCCCGGACGGGAGGGACGTACTGTGACTGCGGGCGGATTGGCGAGTGATGCATTATTTACTGTCTAAGGCCCTATCCATTCACCTAAGGAATATATCAGCATCAATACAATCCGCACGCAAGGTCATGGTACCTCCGCCCCGCCCTCCAGGGACCTATCACTTAATACAATGCTTATTTCTACAGACAATATAATTAGCGGCGATTTATGCTGGAGCTATATCTTCGTTAGTACCAAACCTGTCTATCCACTAGTTTCTATCGAATAACGTAAATAATCTATGTTGCAATTATATACCCTTAAGCCTGTCTAATAAGTGAGTATTGACATACAAACATATACTATATACACCTCGAGCATAACTTTCATAACTTTCATACTAAGAGTCCCGCCCGTGGCCGGAAATATGTCCGAGCGGGTTGGACAACGGCAACCTGTTGCGGTTGCCCCACTCGTCCGGACATTATTCCGGGGGCAAAATACCCACTACGTACTACGTGTAGGTTTTATTACACATTTTATATACGGCGACTCTAGGAGTCTTGTTTTATAGTTTTAAAAGTTTTACTTTTTTAAAAAAGTGTGACCCACGGATGGGCCGTCAGGACGAATAAATCCGTCCGGACGGCCCATCCGGGAACACACACCCAAAATTGTTCGCACACGCTATGTGATGTGTTTTAACCCCCCACGCTCACAGCACTACATGCTAGTGTCTGGACCGATAGGTCACCCCGCTCAACAGGCCACCAGTTGGAAGGTGTGGACGCTGGCGACACCCACGGACGAGGGTGCCGCCATCACCACACCCTCCACCTGGCTCACATACTACATTGCTACACGGACATTTTTTAGTTATTACTAATGGATAAACCGATCATACCCCGACTTGTTATACGGGAAGCTAATGAGATCAGTCAAGCATCATAGGCTAGCTTTAATTCAAAATATCTGTCCGGGAGGGAGAGACATCCGAGCATATGCGCTAACATGTGCGCGGTGGTCACTCCGTCCGGGATAGAATCACGCACAATCATTGAAAGTGCTTTACATGTCTAGGCTCGTGCGGGGCCCGTCGGTGGCTCGGCCCGGACGCGCAACCAGTCCTGCTGGTTGCCCGGACGGGGTGGGCCACTGATGTGGGTCATGCACGTGCCTGGTTATGCAGAAAGAGGCCAACTATTAACTCATAGCAGTCTAGGTCCGAGCCCAGCTCGGACCTGGCATTTATGACGCTGCAGTCTAGGTCCGAGCCCAGCTCGGACCTGGCAATAATGCTTAGCCATTCACCAAATGACATCACTTGCGCAACTATGAACCAAGTATGGGGAGCCTGGAACATAAAGAGTTGACTTACTTGCATCACAACTGTTTCCGAAATAAAAATCGAGCTCCAGGCTCAGATAAATACGAGGCTTTTGGTATTTCCCAGATGAGTTGGGAATGTCAAACTTGGTGTATCTCAAAATTTGAAATCCAGTATGCATCTCAGGGAATTTAGAAAGATTCCTAAATCCATGGCAATAACTTATTCACCCTATTAATTTGTTTATAAAGACTATTGAATGCTTCTTCGAACCATTTGTGATGTATTTTAATATATTTCATGTGAATTTATGTAATGTTGTACTCCTGAATCTCCGTGAATCTCAAAAATACCATTTTTAAACAAAATTTCCGAAAATTTGACTACCTAATTAGCATATTCAAAATGGCTGTCGGTTGCCATGGCAACATCACATTGGCCGTTTAAATGAAGTGTATTATGGATATATATTGTATGTGTGTTCATATGGTGTATGGGAAATACATATGCCATAATTGTAAATTTATATTAAAAGTAAGACATTATGTCTCAAAATCACAAAAATGGCCAGACCACACAGACGTCCAATGTCAAAACGGCCAGACTGCTATGAGTTAATAGACGCCCTTTAATTTGTGTATACTTGATCAGAATAATTTAACTATTTGCACTGGTTCTGTGACGTCACAGTTCAACATACTGATGTATTGAACACTACCAGTAATGGTGTGGTTTAATACATCAAGAACTGGGACGTCATAATTTGTATTGGAATAGAAATACGTCACAATATATTGTTTGTTCCTAACTCAACAAAACTGGGAAGTTACACCAACCTTGTATCATACCTGAAGAAGGCTTCCGCCGAAACGCGTTGTAATAAACACAAACCAAAAGATGTGATCTTGTTACTTATACTTTTTACCATCTTTTCCGGGGCTCACCCGATGGGATCTTAACATGAAATATGTATATATACAATGGTGAGTGCAACATCCCAACGAACAGCATGAAAGCAACAAATTAAAAAATGACGTATATCCAAGGCAAATAATGAGCGATAATAGCTCATCCAGTGATGAGGAAACTTTACCAATTTCCCAAAATAATCCTCCTATTAGAAGTAAACCGGCTAGAAAAAGAGAACCGAGCACTGACGACGACCTAATCAATTCGGAGACCATCGGCAGCAAACTTATCAGAGATCTAAAGAAGATCAGACTACAACAGACCATAACGCCGACAACAAGCGAAAGTATAACTGAGATTGTACCACCTAACACTGCAACCATGGCAAATCTTAACCTAACGATGTCTGTTACAGATTCCAATGGAGAAGGCACTACAGAACCCATGACCAATAACACACCAATCGTGGAGGAGGAAATAACAAAGGTTTCGAATATCATAATCTCCACCGAATTTCAAGACGTCATTACCTCACTAGAACAGGTATGCTCAACGAACGCAAACCTGCCAACCTCTAGATTAGAGAGATTGAAAATATATGACTTTGCAAGCAAATTTGGAGCAGACATTGAAAATCAAAAATTCAACGCGATACTGACTAGACTGGCTGATACAGCCATCCCAGCAACATCTCCATCATTCACGATATACAGAGCGGTAAGGGACGCCAACAACAAACTTATTAGAATGGACCACCACAGCAGACTATTGGAAAAGAGCTTAGTCACCGAATCTATACCTCGGGGCCTATCACTACAACGACGAGTGAATGTAATCGGCGGGTCACATAATTTGCTGATCGAAATAAGAAAAAAACAATTTAAGGCTGAACAGGAACTACTGACCTTAATGATACACCACTACAAAACTTATAAAGAAACCATCAGGACCGAATTAAATCAGTACGTAACACAATCAAAGAACGTCAGTCGAGACAAGCAAGGCCTACTCGCGGCACGCCGGATCCTAGACAGTGAAGAGCTCCTATGGCAACTCACTAAGAGAAGAGAGCAAAAAGCAACTCCGGTAACAAACAGGAGAAAAGGGAAACCTAAAGTACATAAGGAGCCAGAATCAGGCCGCACAACTCAAAACTAGATTGTACCGGACGAATCAACCTTCCGGGTAAACATATCAAGACAATAATTATCGGATATAAAAACATTATCATACCACGCCAACCGGACGTCATTCGTCCGGGCTATGGCATCATCGGTATACACACTCACTGACACTACGCCAGTCAGAGAGCACATTCAATTGCTAGAAAAAGGGCTAAAATTCATACCAACCAATGAAAGATGGGATCAAGATCAATGGAATGAAGATATCGAACAATTTATCAGGAAATTGAAAACTAGATAGCACTTTAGAAACCGCCCATCAAGTAGATCCAAGAAATCTCTATCAGAAGATATAGGAAGATCAAAAATAACGAAATGGTCTCCACCAAATAGCAGTCTAAACGATGAAGAAAGGGGAGCCATACAGTCCATCCAGAAACAACTAAGAAACAGTAAACCTAGACGAACACGCAGCAACATGACGTCTAAAGAACGTAAATCACTCCGTGAACTAAAGAAGGACAAGAACATAATAATCAAACCAGCTGACAAAGGTTCAGGCACCGTAACCTGGCAGAAAGACAAATACATTAAGGAAGCTGAGAGACAACTGGCACAAAAATGCTACCAAAAACTAGAACAAAATCCACTAACAGAGACAAGTGAACTCCTAGAGAGAGCACTCAACAACCTCAAAGCCATGAACAGCATTTCAGATCAAGATTACAAAGCAATGTTACAAACAGATGCCAGATTAGCGACATTCTACATGCTTCCAAAGATACACAAGAACCTTACAAACCCTCCAGGCAGACCTATAATGTCCGGTAACGGCCATTCTACAGAATGGATCTCAGCCTGGTTAGACAGAAAACTACAACCAATAGTCCAGAATTTGCCTACATACCTTAAAGACACGACCCACCTTCTCCAATTGTTGAAAACCTTCAAAATCACGCCCCATACACGGATAATCTCACTGGATGTCACAAGCCTCTACACAAACATACCACAAGAAGCGGGAATTATTAGCCTAGGCACAGTGGGCAGACAAATACACCCATCGGAGAACTACACCACAATAGAATTCCTAGCCAGAAAAGTGCTAGAAAACAATGTTTTCCAATTCAATGGTTCTTATTACAGACAAACAGAAGGGACTGCTATGGGAACCAGAATGGCACCTGCATACGCCAATGTCTTCATGTACACTATAGAGAAAACCATCCTGTCCAAATCTCCTGAAATCAAATTCTGGAGACGCTTCATAGATGATGTAATCTGTGGATTTGAAGAAACATCACCAAACACACAAAAACTGCTCATAGACAAAGCAAACAGCATCACCCCTGAAATACAGTTCACCACTGAAGGTAATATCCTTGACGGAACGAACTTTTTAGATACTAACATCAGAATTATCAATGGATCCATAAAGGTTGCTCCATTCATAAAACCAACCGATAAAAGACTATATGTGAGACACGACAGTAACCACCCCCCTCACCAAAAGAACAATATCGCTTACAGCCAATCGTTAAGCGAAGAAGAAGATTATGACACACACACCAAACTACTGAAATAAGCCCTAATCGTAAGAGGCTATGATGAGCACAAAATTCAACCAAAAATCGATCTCTGCAAAAATATGAATAGAGACACACTATTGACAATTATTGACTCAAATCCACCTATAGATGAACAGACAAACACCATCTTCTTCTCAACCACATACCATCCAGGCTTACCAGATATAAAACAAATAGTCAGTAACCACACAGCTAAGGTTGACCCAACCTTAAGAATAATAGTATCACAGCGGAGGAGCAAAAACCTAGGGGACTTGCTAGTCAGAGCAAGCATCCATGAACCAGTAGGGAAAGAACCGCCAACAGAAGTGAGAATTAAAGAAAACCAAGAAAATAAAAACTCAAAAAGCACAATTTGTATATTATGCCACCCATTCAACAGCAGAGATTACGTCAGCATGGGAGATGAGAATAAATTTAAGGGACGCCCCAGGAAAATTAGATCTTGCAAACAAATGCATAACAAATACCTTGTCGTTTGTGACGTCTGTAAGGACTCGGAAACAATAAATCTGCTGACAACACCGCACAATTTGATTGCATCATTCAGAAACAATGATCTGAAACTTCGCACACATCCACATGAGAGAGACTGCCTCAACACTACAATATATCCAGTTTGGACAACATACAAACTAACGGTGAGGTGCTCGGACTGTAGAATAATAAATACAGCTACAATTCAAAGAATGCCAGAGACCGTGAAATATGAAATTGAGACAGCAGTATACAGCCTCAAAAAATGCAGTCAAATCAACACAAATGACAATTACGCAGACAATTGTGACCTATGTTCCAATAACAAATACACGTCGATTACTACAAAGTGGGGCAAAAGAATACACACTAACACCTTTACATGCAAAGAACGTAACGTCATTTATGGTATACAATGCATGAGATGCGGTGACATATACGTGGGCCAAACATCACAGCAGTTAAGGACCCGTATCAGACAACACCAAAGAGACATTAGACTAAAATCATCAACTAGTTATGTTGCAAAACACTTCAACAGGCATGAACAAGACCCAAATATGCTGATATATATATTAGACACGGAACCAGATAAATTTAAAAGACTGGTAAAAGAGATGTGCTGGATAGAAATAATGGAAACATCAGATCCAACTAAGGGCATGAATATAGACTGTATGTATCACTGCGACCTATTACTAATAACCAAGAACACATATACACACTACCAACATAGCAGCACGTGCAGCCCCCTAATCACGTGGGCCCAACAGTAGAACATTCAGCATACAAACCCCGCCAAACGACTGCCAATCACAGCCGGTATATATACTATACACACCACCAACCACGAAATACCCCTCCCCACCGACTGCACATCGGTGTATACGCTGGGCGGCTATAAAAGTGACGAACCTGGCACACACTCGTCACTTGGCAACTGGCAGGGATGGCACACGGACATCTAAAATTATGCCACCAAAAGAAACTACTTGTAACTGCGAGGTGTGTGGAAAGCAAATATCGGCTTCCAACTACAGCAGACATATCAAAGAAAGACATGGAGGAACTTCATCCCTCAAATGCAAGATATGTTCTTACTCGACCAACCGGACGAGTGACCTATACAAACACCTTGCCATCGTCCATCACCCGGAAGATGTCATCGTCCCATCCACCCCGGACGAGGACCACCACTTCTTAGTGCCACCCCCGCCAGCAGCCAGTCATAAATCGGCCAAAACATCCGGCCCGGACGAGGACTATAAAATTAAATCTAAAATCCCCACACCCAGAGGTGCGGACACTGCTTCAACATCAGAAGATTACGAATCCTCATCAACATCGTCCAGAAAAATTCACAAACTCTCCAAAAAGGGTAACAAGTCCTCAACGTCCGATACATCAGCTTCATCATCAAAAACTAAATCAACTAAACGGAAGTCGAAGAGAGCAGATTCAGAGAGTCCCAAGGACAAATTAAGCTCAAGCACTCCAGCGTCCGAAAAGAGTAGTCTAAAGATAGTAATCGCAAAGAAGAAAAAAGACGATGGGATTTCCCCACCCTACAAGAAACACGCTGTAACCCCAAGACCATCTAGCACTCCAGACGTCCGCCCGAAAACCCCTCGGGGGACATCCCCTCAGAAGAAAGCCGAAAAACAGAAAAAGAGTATAGAACATTCAGATGTAAAACAAAAAACGCCTTCGCCAAGAAGACCAGTAATTACGCCCCGGACGCAGCTATCGTCCGGAGCTATTCCCAAATTACCCCTGGGATTTAAGAAAATCACAATCGATGAAACCCATACTCAATCTCCAACGACTATAGACTATTCGGACGTATCATCAGAAGAGTATGAAACGATGTCTGATGATATCACACACACAATTGCAGACCACAGCGCAGTTGAAATCCAACAAGAAATGATTAAAGAAGACTATCCAGAACCACCCCTTGCTACTAGACTCGACATCCCAACAGCCCTAACATCAGATGCAGCTTTAACTAATTCGGACAAAGAAGACACCCATATAGACAACATCGCAAGAATAACAACCTTAGAGAATAAATTAGCCAAAGATGGGGACAAGAAGGATGCACCAAAGACCTGATTACCAGGTCAACCGCCTCAATAACCCCCACACGATCCGCGTAAAATTCAACAGGGAGGGTATTGAATTGGCAGTAGAGAACATTACAGGCAGTTGGCGCTCAAACCTACAAGAGTGCATTAAAGAAAGTGTATGTGTATACAAGTTCATCCATAAACACTATGAGAAATACTACAACGTAAACCTACATGCCAAGGATTTAAATACAGAAGACAACCCTCCCCCAGCCCCATATGAACCTAAACCCAGTACCAGTACCTACACACACCCTGGCTACGGGGTAATAGACCCGGAGAACATGTCAGCCCAGGTCGAATCTCATGGCGCCACCAGCTATCTCCCAAGCCGGATCATCGAAGAATGCCGAAGAAATATCCTAGAACATCAAAGACAAGACAGCACACCTCTAAGAGATGAAAATTTATGAACTGTAATTCCTACTAGGATCCCCACCCCGGACGGGAGGGACGTACTGTGACTGCGGGCGGATTGGCGAGTGATGCATTATTTACTGTCTAAGGCCCTATCCATTCACCTAAGGAATATATCAGCATCAATACAATCCGCACGCAAGGTCATGGTACCTCTGCCCCGCCCTCCAGGGACCTATCACTTAATACAATGCCTATTTCTACAGACAATATAATTAGCGGCGATTTATGCTGGAACTATATCTTCGTTAGTACCAAACCTGTCTATCCACTAGTTTCTATCGAATAACGTAAATAATCTATGTTGCAATTATATACCCTTAAGCCTGTCTAATAAGTGAGTATTGACATACAAACATATACTATATACACCTCGAACATAACTTTCATAACTTTCATACTAAGAGTCCCGCCCGTGGCCGGAAATATGTCCGAGCGGGTTGGACAACGGCAACCTGTTGCGGTTGCCCCACTCGTCCGGACATTATTCCGGGGGCAAAATACCTACTACGTACTACGTGTAGATTTTATTACACATTTTATATACGGCGACTCTAGGAGTCTTGTTTTATAGTTTTAAAAGTTTTACTTTTTTAAAAAAGTGTGACCCACGGATGGGCCGTCAGGACGAATAAATCCGTCCGGACGGCCCATCCGGGAACACACACCCAAAATTGTTCGCACACGCTATGTGATGTGTTTTAACCCCCAACGCTCACAGCACTACATGCTAGTGTCTGGACCGATAGGTCACCCCGCTCAACAGGCCACCAGTTGGGAGGTGTGGACGCTGGCGACACCCACGGACGAGGGTGCCGCCATCACCACACCCTCCACCTGGCTCACATACTACATTGCTACACAGACATTTTTTAGTTATTACTAATGGATAAACCGATCATACCCCGACTTGTTATACGGGAAGCTAATGAGATCAGTCAAGCATCATAGGCTAGCTTTTATTCAAAATATCTGTCCGGGAGGGAGAGACGTCCGAGCATATGCGCTAACATGTGGGCGTTGGTCACTCCGTCCTGGATAGAATCACGCACAATCATTGAAAGTGCTTTACATGTCTAGGCTCGTGCGGGACCCGTCGTGCGGGGCCCGTCGGTGGCTCGGCCCGGACGCGCAACCAGTCCTGCTGGTTGCCCGGACGGGGTGGGCCACTGATGTGGGTCATGCACGTGCCTGGTCATGCAGAAAGAGGCCAACTATTAATAGACGCCCTTTAATTTTTGTATACTTGATTAGAATAATTTAACTAGTTGCACTGGTTCTGTGACGTCACAGTTCAACATACTGATGTATTGAACACTACCAGTAATGGTGTGGTTTAATACATCAAGAACTGTGACGTCATAATTTGTATTGGAATAGAAATACGTCACAATATATCGTTTGTTCCTAACTCAACAAAACTGGGAAGTTCACCAACCTTGTATCATACCTGAAGAAGGCTTCCGCCGAAACGCGTTGTAATAAACACAAACCAAAAGATGTGATCTTGTTACTTATACTTATTATCACCTGAAAAACTATAAAAGATACATCCGCTACCGATTAAAATCCTAGCAACAGTTTTACATTTACTTAAAAAAGCCTGATTACGTTTTGCAACCTTCCAAATCCATAAACAGTTCACAGATTTCACACATTTGTTAAACAAATATAAACTTGTGTACATTATGCGGGACATATTCCAACGCGCAATATGCTGTTGACTTACAGAGTTATAAACACATTTTTTCCCACGTGTAGATGACATGGCAGTTGCACTAAAAAATAATTCATTGTACACGATATCCATTAGATTATATTTCTTACAAGTTTTATATAAAACAGCAATGGGTCCCTCATATGTAGAAATATCTTTATCTATATACATTTGCATAAAAACATGAACAGTCAATTTACGGGCTATGGAGCGAGGTTCAGCACAAATTAACCTGTGTACATAACATAACCGTTTTATGTCAATGTGTGACTCAATACTCAGCCATCCAAGTAAAGCAGTGACCGCTAGACATGAGCTGTGATTTGGCAGACTCTGCAGGGCGCGTGCTGCCCATACATGAGCCTGCTCCATCATTAATACACTCTGCTCACTCATTGACCACACCTCACACCCGTATAGTAATTTAGACACTGCCACAGCCCAGTACAGTTTACTACCACTGATAGGATTAATCCCACTAGCACTGCTACCAATACTTAAAATCATATTTACAAGCTTTTTGTGACAGGTAATCCTTTCATTACAAAATTCTTTATCTGCTTTTGTTGTGCTGCATAGTGGGATACCTACATGAAGGTGACTGTAAACCTGTTTTAATAACTGGTTTCTTATTGTGATATTAACAATACGCACTCTGTTATTTTTACAGAAAACAATTATTCGAATTTTGTCCAAATTAAAACTATATCTCCATTTAATACTGTGTTCAACAGCCTCGTCAACTATATATCGTAAAGTAGATTCTGACATGGCAGCAACAGCGATATCATCAGCAAAGGCTGGACATGTAAGTATTGTATGAGCAATAGAAATAGGACAGGCTATGCTAACCAGTTCATTTAACAAGTCATTGTTGTATATGCAAAAAAAGGTATATAGACATGACATCACCTTGATGTACTCCCTGTTGGGGACAAAACAAATTGGATAGGCCTCCAGCTATCTTAACAGAACATTTGAACCCATTGTAGCTATCGTGGGCGGGGGCCCTAGGGTAGTGGTTAGCACCGCTGCCTTTCACGCCAGAGTCCGGGGTTCGGCTCCCGGTCTCGGCGGTGTCAAAGAAACAAAAATGTTTCTTCCCCATCCACGTGTGAAAGTTAGTATTGTGGGGAGCCTCCGTGACCGAGAGGTAGCGTGCTCGGCCTCAGACCGCCAGGGCTCGAATTTCGAATCCTGTGTCTGGAGGACAGTGTCATCTCAATCATCTCACCATCCTCAGGAGGTTATCCTGGCCCAGTTTAGCCTATATGTGCACAAAGGTGGCCTAAGGCCCGATTCATTTCATTTTTGTAGCTATCGTAAATAACGGACCACAGCCGCTGTTGTGATATACATAAAACATTTGACAAAAGAACACATGGTCTTTTTAAATTAGAATTTCAAGGGAACAAAATGATCGGTTTATGTTCGAAAAAATACATGATAAAAATGATGACATTACTAAAATGAGTTCAAAGGGTGTAAGCAGAAAAAGCAATAACAACCCAGATAAATTATTCAGCAATGTCTTAAACGACGCTCAACCGGCCTCAGGTGTAAATGTAGGCTTAAGATGTTTTGATAATAGTGTTTACACATACAACCAAGAGGAAAGTGGTTTCAGATATTTCTATTGTAAGCGAAGGGTGGCTGATGATGGAATTCATACTTCGCCTTTAGATGTAACACTTTGCCCTATAAATAAATAATAAATTATGCGAAGGGATTTTATCACACAAATTGTACAACATATAAATATGACGGATAGAAAATTCAACATCACTGTTAGATTTATTTCATGACGCTGACAATTTTATTATATATGTTATGCATGAATTATCAGTGACGCGTGTTGTATTATTTACTACGATTATATTTCAATGATTAAAAGCTAATAAGCTGAATCAATGATTGCTTGTATTCTGATTGGTATTATTTGTTTGATCATGTTTTATAATATTTAATATGTATACTCTATTTTGAAAAATAAATATATAAGAATGTTTTGATGCTGCTTGAAAGTGTTGGGGATACTTTGCGCTATTTGACCCAGCTCGGCCATTTGACATCAGTCCTTTCTTTATCCAATTTCGTAATATCATTTATAATGATACGTTTTTTAACATTTGAGTTGGATAACAAACTTTTAGGTACGTTATATTTAGCCAGCAGTGAATAAAATATATCTGATCCGATAGGTTCATTTCTGTTAGGGGTGGTAAGAAGTGTTCCTAATAACAGATCTGACATGTGTGAGCCATGAATTGGTTTACCAAGCCATATTAATTATCCACGCAAATTCCAAGTGAGTACATCATACTTTTTGATGAAACTCATAAGGCGTCTAGCCCTTTCTCTTAATGACATTGGAAGTAAAGAAATAAATAATTCATATCCAGTGTCATCTTCAGAATTTATTTCATCAGATAATGTATCTACATCAGGTTGAGTAGAATTTATTGAGTAATTATCATTTTCTGTATTAATTTCCAATTCAGAATTATTGAGAGGAGAAATACCTTATATATATTAATCATCCTTTGAATCAAGTATATTGTCTTTAGCATGTTTGAGCATTCTCTTATATCTATCAAAACTTAAAACAACCTTCTTCCCGCTCATTCTAAAAAATAATAAGCGATGTTTCAATAACTTTCAGCCAGGCAAGAACGTAATTTGCTTTGCGAAATATGATCTTTTTCTTTCTGATCATAGGAATTCCTTTATTGGCGAGGTTCCTCACTAGAGCTTTAAATAATAATAATTTCCTAGATTTTGGAAACTGTCCGTGTAATGTATTCAGTGCTATTTCACAAACTAATTGTATTTGTTGTGGAGATGAAATTTTATGGAGATTCAACGCCTGCTTCTCCGTTGTTTTTAACAGTAACATTAGGAAATGTTTATTTCTTTGGAGAGCTGACATGTTTACTAGAGAGTAAATGAATAATGAATTACCCCTGTTTATTTGTCATCACGTATAAATAATAGTGTAATCACCAGGAAAAATATTAGTGCGCAACCGGAAGTCTTCATCAATATGAGGTGACATATCGATGACAAGATAACTAAACGGTGAAGTTGTAGAATCCTGATAAGCCTCAAGTAATTTTGAAGTATTTGCTGGAAACATCTGTCGGGCTAGTGTATTAACTTGGCTAGCGTCTCTCATATTTCTAAACAATATTAAGTACCATATATTTAACATTATGCTTCTGGCATATTAACCTTGTAGAAATATGTTTTGTGACAGAAAAATTGAAGTGATTTTTTTGTGATGAGTACCTTGGGTGAAGAGTTTCTCCATGTTTTGATTTTTTAAGACATCACTCATCAAATCATCCAATATTATTAAGCGATGGCTTGATTCACAATTGAAACTATCCAATTCATGTTGGGTCGGCACTCCTTGGTGGAACGCTATATTTTCGATTGTATTTTCCATTTCGTCATACAAATCCTGCCACACCCCATAACAGTATAACACACTAGACGGTGAAATTTCTTCAAATACATGATCCAAATGTTTTAGCAAACGAAAAACCTAATGTGTTTTACCACTTTCAGTGGGGCCAACAACACAAAAACTACTGAATGGTTGAAAACGAATAGTAGACATATTCATATTATAACTCTTCAACTGTTCGAATTGAAATGATAAGCAAAGGATGCGCTCGACATCTTAAAATGATTTAAACCGAATAAATCATACATGAAATTCATTTACTCGTTATATAAACAAATATAAAAAGTTCGTGGCGATATTTAGCAATTCAACTCTCGCGATGTATTTAAATCATTTATTTTCGTCATAGAATATTCATTAAGAGCTCGTTTTGTTTTCAACTTAATCATATTTATACATCCAATCATTGTCACCAAAGACAATCATGGAGATAATGTCAAAAAATTATTATTTCCATGTTATACGTTGAATTCCTTTGATATGATTTTGATAAATCTAACCCGATCGTTGTTGATAATAACCTCCAGATGTTGTTGACCATATTGAATGATTATTTGGACAATCACTTATTACCGTGTCAATAATGGCTCGAAGAAAATTGACTGTTGGGCAATATGTTTTTAAATTGTTCCTGACGTCTATTGTTTCCAAAGCCGGCCAATCCTCTCTTTCGATATGTAGGTTAGATATGTTACTGTTAGATATATCAATGAGAACAACGTGAACCATTGTTTTCCTGGGAAAGGACGGAGAACTTTGTAGATCTGTGCAAAAGAAGGCAGCCGACTCATCCCAAAAATTACAATTTGGGATCAATTTATATGATGTGGAATTGTGTAGCAAACAAATGGTAATCAATAACAAACTAATTTTTCCCATGACTGATAAAGTTAGATGCTATTTGTCCAAAGCGTTAAACATAACTAAATTTTCATCATTAAAAAAGTGTCATATATACGTGATGCACATTGTAACACCATGTAACGAGTTTTTTAAATAATATGTATATACACATTATATGTATAAAAAATATATTTAAAAACACACACATACAAAAATCACACACAAAACAAACAAAAAAAACGTACGGATATAGTGGAAGATAAATGTCAACACAAAATCTTATATGCATTGAAGAATTGCTCTTTATTTCCTTTAGTCTATATTGATGTAAAAATGAATATTGTATATATTTTTAGTGTGGAAAAAACAAAAAAATCAAACAAAGTTCAGTGTATTATTACAACAGACTGTTTGGATTGCATTCATAACAGTTGTGAGGACGCAACTGGTACACACAGCGATTCACCATGCTCAACTCTGGGTTCAGAGCAGACACAATTAGCGGTAGCGCTAGCTTCATAGAGTCCCATTCAGGTATTTTCAGCACAATCCCTTTGCGGCTTGGTTTTAATTCACCTGATTTGGCATCCATCCAGAAATGACGGATGTCAACGCAGTATATGCCCGATGTAACCGACACATGAACATTACCCCCTATGTGATAAAACAATGAATCGAATTGTTTCCTATTTTTGAGGTTTTTAACGTTGACGTCAATGGTGTAAACAATCTGGAAAAGTTCCTTTGCTCTCATTATGTTGAGCTTGGTTGTCCTGAACGGATCCAATTCATCCATTAGGATGAGGCAGCATTGTTCCCTTTCGCGTTTGACCATAACACTTCTACCTTCGCCTATTCTTTGCATACAACGTAGTCCTGAAACATGAAAATATTTCCACTTTTATACAGTTAAGAAACGTATCCTGTATGTAGCCCAATCATATAAAATCTGACAAAAAATGAAAAAGGAAGAAAATAAATTCAACATATTTCGTATAGCAAGCGTTCAGTGTAACAGGTCCCAGACTGTGGAATGCCTTACCAACAAGGTTACGACATGCACTATCACTCGCAAGTTTTAGGCGTCAAATTAAGACATTATTCACAAAACACTACTCTATATAATATTTATTATTCAAAGACACTATTTTAATATACATAATTTTTATTCAAAGACACTGATTTTAAAGAAATGTTGTTTTTACATGTTTCAAAAGATTTTTAGTTGTAAAGTGCTAAGATCCATTTAATGGGATTTAGCCCTATAGAAGAATCGAAAATAATAATAATAATAGAAAACAATTTAAAATAGACCACTTACCAGTCTCTATGATCTTTTCTTCCGTTTGAGATCCGACGGCTCTTGTATAGATGAGATACGTCTGCGTTTCCTTCTCAGAAGAATAATCTTCCGCCTCTACATTTTAGGTTTTAGGTTTTAGGTTTTTAGAAATCGACATGTCGTTGACAAAGTATTGCTGTTTTTCGCAGTGATGAAATAAACAGAATATGAATACATACGGGACAAATCTACACTTATATACTACAAACTCGAAGCACCCCGCAGACAAAACTACCACATGCATTTAATCGATCTTATTACTCTATTTAGCGAAATTGTTCATTCCGATTCATTGACAACAAGCCTGTGTCAAGTGCATTGGGTCTCATTATTTTAACAGTAGCCTCCGCAAGTGATACTGTAGTGATTATATATATTTTTTGAGTGCCTTTCACGAGTTGTTTTGCATCATCACATGCGTATAATTGACAGCTTTAATAGAACCATCCACTGAGAGATTTCGATCACAGCACTGACAATGCATTCTGCATGCTAGATCTCAAGAATTTATCATATCTGTGATGTGTAATATATTACAATATATTACAGATAGATAGGACTATTCTCCGTCGAAAACAAACAAACAAACATTCATCAAAGAATTTTCTGATAAATACTCAATAGTTTTTAAAGACATAATATAAATCACACATATTATTGAGGTGGACTCTGTTGTGAGAATTACGAATCTTTCCCATGGGTTGTAAACGCATTGTTTACATCATTTATAACAAATACATTTTATTTAAAACTATTTCATTGATAAGTGCACAGCAAAAAAAAAAATATATATATATATATAATTAACAAACATGTGAATTGTGTCACATCATTTATAACAAATTCATTGTATTTAAAACTATTTCATTGATAAAAATCATTTATTTGGCTTCAATCTGGCCCAGACGTGTTGAGGTGGACCCCCGGGGCGATGCAGGACGGTCCCGTACCACGTCAAACGAACGACAAAGACCCCCTGCAGATTATCCTTTGTGATTGACTAACCCGGGGGTCCACCTCAACACCTCGGGGCCAGATTGGAGCCAATATATACTACTCATTGGTTCCGCATAGGAAAACTAATTTATCACTGTCCTTGTATCCAGCGTTTACATCAAGGTCTTTATGAATTCTGTCAATAATTATGATAATATTATTGTATTTCCTCTAGTTATTTTTTTCAGTTAAATAATATTATATTCTGCTGAAATAGTTCATATTTGATGTGTTTAATTGAGTGTAGAATGTGGTTGCCCATGGTGTTTTTGTTGGCAAATTAAGAATTCTAGTCGCTCCTAGAGTGAGAAGTCATACGTTTAGCTCGGGCAATTCGAGCGAAATCAGCTTTGAGGCGTTGATATTCTTCATCTGCCTCTCGGAATCGAACCTCATTGTCCTCACTGTCTTGACGATAATCATCTTTAGGTCTAGCACCCGCACCTTCTAGGGGCGTTGACATGAAGCCTTCACTGTCGTACTGCTTCGACATTATGAAGTAGTGTTTTTAAATTATCTAACTAGTGAAGCATTTGAGATAGCTGGCCTATTGGCTCTATGTCTATCTCAAATGTGTTTAAAATGGCATGTCGTATTAACACATGCCAACTAGTTTGACGCGCCGTGCGCGGATAGGTTGTGCGTTGCCGTGTAAATCAGATGAAAAATGTATGTAATATGCTGAATCTTAGAATTGTAGACTGTAGAAAATGTTCATGCTATGTCGCATGTTGCGAGAAACAGGGGTTGCAGATTAGTTGAAAATGCGTCGCTGAGGTTGCACCTAAATGCTGTGCACTGATTCACAAAGGTATATATTGATTGGAGTGAAAACTGAAGGTCTATATTTGACATAAAACGTTTTCACTTATTCACACACATGCAAAATGGTACAGTGAAAACCGTAGGTCGAAGTGGTACATAAAAAAAAATATATGCAAGATACAATTATGACATGCTATGCTAAGCTAGGATAATAGTATTTTGTAAATCGACCTGGGTGAAAAAAAAAAAATTCACGCAAGTCGAAAAACACATTCAAATATTTGCAATGTTTCGCAATAGCGCAACTGTCAAATCGAATATTTCTGTATTTATGAAAAATTTAAACTTCAGAAATAAACTATCGTGAGAAAATTTCGTTCTCAAACTGATAGACTAAATGTGACTCCGAAGAAAAACAGTTACATTTATGATTTTAGAATAATATTTAAAACGTGACTGACAGTAGTCTATGCTGATTAATGATATAGTATATCATTTCGCTGAAAAATGATGTCTGTGATGAACATTCCACGTTTTTTTTTTTTATAATGGTACGTTCATCACCGAGTCATTCTCATAAACGTCCGAATCAATCACTCGCATCGATTCATTGATTGACGTATAAACCTACTGTCTTCGTAGCGGTTGTGTTTATGTCGTCTGTGGTGGGTGTGTGTATGATGTATTGTCGGTGCTTCCAACCTGTGCGGCAGGCAGCATGTGGCTTACAGTCTGTGACGGCATGCTTGGAACGGTGTGTACATAGTGTATGGTCAGCATCCCCGTCTCGCCTCACATTAGCATATTCATTACCTACTGCGTGCCCAAATAAGGCGCTAAATAGGCTAGAACGATTACAAACACCGAAGGGCGTTTCAAAGTGAACAAAAATCTCACACAATTAGTGGTACAATTTTGTTTTCGGAACAACTTATTTATATTTCCTCTCCTTCAATCGTTTTGAAAAAGAAAATTTATAAACAATTTAAAAAAAATTATTACAGCCAGTCCGTGGAAAATTTTGAACACGTGAGAAATGATCTCCACCAAATCAAAATGGCGGCCTAATTTATGCTAATGTGATGTGGCGACACAGGTTTACTGTCCAGATGCATGCCGGTTATGGCGGAGCACGTATGCGCCCACGGCGGGCGATCAGCTAAGTGAGGGACACCAGCGTCCAAAATGGCGCACACCTACCAAATACATGTACAATATTCAGCATTCTCCGAAATAACATATGATAATAGTACAAAATATTGACCTACGGTCCTGGGAATATTTTAAACAGACCAAATAAGACCGTTTATTGACATTCATTTAGGGAAACAATTTATTTTGGCCCTAAACCTATTAAAGGTTACCCGAGTCGAAGCGATATTTATAATTTCTGTCGATTTTGCTGAAAAAAATCGGAAAAATGACGAGACTTCGTCTATGAACTTTAAAATCGAGTCACCCAATTATGGTAATCAACGATAAAAATTGAGTTACCGAAAATACCCACTTCCTACTCGCCTACAGTGGCATTAATAGGATGAAGGCATTAAACAAACTCTTACATTTGACAAATGATAGACTAAGTCTATGAGAATAATTTTCTGGATTCTCCTAGAGAAACCGAAATGGTCGCCATCTTGAAAAGGCGCCAAACACGTGGGATTTCGTCCAAAATTTAGAAATTTACGCCGTTTTCGACGTAAAGAAACGTGCTTCTCCTCTGATAACTCTTTCTGACTAATTTAAACTGGCATATAAATAATGACCTGATGAAAAAAATGCTATTGATTTTTTTCAAAAAATCCCTTAAAATTAATCAAAACTATCCTTGAAAACAGTGGTTTTCAACTGGCGTCTAGGTGAAAACACTGTTGCGTAGACGATCAGTCGTCAGGGATCACCAGTATGGTGGGATGGGGAGCCCCTCGCGCCGAAAGTACCTGTAAGTGACCGTCGGAGTCTCTGGTGTGGGGTCACAATGGCGGACAAGGGAATCTGCCCGATCTTCACCATTTCAACTCAAACTTCCTCCCCCGTCAAGTCGACGGTTCCAAATAAATCATAAAACTCTTTCTCCACTTGTCATGTTTATTCGTTTGACATTTGGCAACAACAAAGCACAACCTTCGCGCACGGCACGTCCTATCTGACTTAGCGAGAGCGAACTACGGCACTCCGTAGTCGCCGAGTGTAACGCCTGAAGTGCGGGAAAAAATACCAAAGCCGCACGGTTTGCAATTGTGTGCACCCGTCACCAAGGTACGGAAACGAGGCGGTCGTCCACAGCCTCCCGCGTCCGAGAAGCCGGGGATAACTGCCACCTTAACTGAACGAAGTCAGGATCCTACATAACTATGACATTAATGTTTAGTGAAAGGAAATAAATATTTTTTCGCAACACATTGGTCATTATGTTTAATGTCAACCACTCTGTACTGCACTCAGCGAACACGAGACGTTGTCTTAGCTCTGGCTCAATGAGTACATAGCAATACGCCATGCAGCATTGGGTCATTGCGCCGTGCCCACTGCAGTCAACCACAATATACCATAGTAGTGAACCTCTTCAATACTGGGAAGCAAATATAAATGTTTTCCCCAATTTAAGCTAACTGGCGTTAGAGTAGGCCTACCTGACTGTCTCTGCATCATCTGTTGTAGTCGAGATACGTTTTAGTACTGATATAAAGGCAAGGTATTTCAACCAGAGAGATGCCAACTGTGCGATTAAATGTTTCAAAAACGTATATTCATCGGATGCAGTTCACATAAATGAATAATTACTATATAATATCATTCAAAACACAAATATGCAATGGATAAACAATTTATTGAGCTCACATTGACTGCTGATATCATTCAATACACAACTATTTATTGAGCTCAAATTGACTGTGAATGCCATTCAATACACCAACATGCAATGAATTATAAACAATTTCTTGATCTCACATTCACTATTACCATAATTCAATGCTACAATATGCAAAGAATAAACAAGTTATTCAACTCAGTATGACCCTTGCTTCTTAATTTATGCATTTACCGGTATATTTTTATGCTTTATATTATACATTTGTACTTGGTACTTGGTAATTGTACCCAAGTACATTTGCAATGTACTTGGGTAGTACCCAAGTACATTTCGCAAAACCTGTACTTGTATTTGTACTTGTACTTTTATTTGAACATTATTAATGTACTTGTACCCAGGTACTGAGTCGATGTACTTGCCCCAACCCTGGCTCACTCCTGGTTATTGACTGCATTATCGTGCAGGTAAAGATTGGATATTATCAGTGGAGTGAGTGATATTGCAGAAAAATAGTGAATTTTGACTTGTTTATTCCTAAATTACTGTTATCCACCCAAAAGAGCAGCCACTTCTTGACGTCTTTGAGCTGACGCTCATCAACAAGGGTGTGATGTCCTGACACCTAAAAATAATATTAGTCAGGCAGAATATTGGCCAAATTTAACTTAACCTGGAAATGCATACAGAAGGTTATATTTTGATTGATTTGTGTTCAGCAGAGGCTAGAGTCATCATTTCCACCGGGGATACTAAATTTCGCCCAGTGGAAAAAAATTTCAAGATGGCCGCCAATCGCTAAACTTAAATCTAAAAATGGGATATCTCTGCACACATTTGCTCAAATTTGATATAATGGAGTTGATTTCCATCAAGCCAAAAGCCATAAGTACGTCTATGATATTTCAAGAATTAATTGAATGTCAAAATGAAAGGTCAAGGCCATTGTATGGGTGAAAACGTGAAAAAACATATTGGTGAAAACTGTCGACTCGATTTATGCACAACAATATTCCAGAAAGTGATAGCGGCCATTTTTTCAAGATGGCGGCTATTTCCAGCATGAAAAACACTTTTTTGGATAGTTTTCTCCAAACTTGTGCGATTTCAATGATCTTGGTATCAAATCGTACATTTTAGACCATGCAGAATCTGAATTTCGACTTCAAAAATTCAGTAAAAGCTTATTTTATAAAATATGAGAAAAAGAGTTCAAATACATCATGTTGGCTTGCATGAAATAATGGTGTCGATCTAAGGCAGAAGAAGAATAAACTTTTTGTTGATAGGTTATTTGTGTGAGGTATCATTTCTAAGAATAATTATGTTGAAAGAGAAAATATTTGAATGAATAAATGAAAATCTTTATTGATATTTGTTGTGAAAAAGCAACACAAATGGTACATTGACCTGATTCCCGAATATCAATGAATATTATTGTACTGTACGGTGTACTGTATTGTATATTTGTATTATATGTACAAAGCAAAATTACGGTATAAATATGACTACAATATCGTCACTTTAAAATATAATACTTAACAACAAAACAACCAATAAAGACATGGAACGACCAAAAAAGAAACAAATATTTTGTGTCGTAACCTACCATCCAGGTGCAAAAAACATCAAACAAATAATAGAGAAACACACAGCCGACCTGGATGTAGAGATAATTATCTCCCTCAAAAAGGACAAAAATCTATGAGACATCCTTGTTAAAGCATGTATTGAGATCCAAGAGTCTAAAAACGACACGAAACATAACCTGAACATACGGGAGGCGGGAATAGAGATAGACCGCAACTACTGTGTCAGCTGTCACTCACTCTCTAGCGGCAGAGCAATCCTCAGCAAATCAGCACTTACGAAAATAGGATACAGATCGGTACAGAACTGCAAACAAATGCATAACAAATACGCTATATACTGCCACATATGTCAAGAACCGGAACTACACAACGAGCTGATAAGTCTGCATAGCCTTAACCGCAAATATAGAAATGGTACACTGGAACTTAAAAATCACCCGCATGAACGAGACTGCCTAAACACAACCATCTACCCAGTCTGGTGCAAACATCTAATCTCAATCAGATGCTCTTAGTGCCAGAACAACTTCAAGGACCATATTGGAAGAATGCCAGAAACAATAATATACGAAACAGAATCAATGATCAACTCACTACAACTAGGACTGTTCAAAAAATCTACACCCACTCCGCACACAGACTGTATACTATGTGTGACCCACCTACGAATGAATATAAACTCAAACAATACCAATTACTACACAAGATCAGGTAACTGTGAATCGTCAGGACTGTTTTACGCTATCGAATGTGGAATTTGTAACAAGATCTACGTGGGACGAACAAAAAATAAACTACGTGTAAGATAACTCCAACACATCGGTGATATCAGAAGAGGAAACACAGTGAGCTCTGTAGCCATACACTTCAACGGTATGTGCGGAAGAGAAAGTTGGACTTTTAAATTTCTGGTTTATGAAAAAGACTCTTTCAAACGCTTAGTAAAAGAAAAATCATGGATAGCCATTTTAGACTCAGAGAACCCACTCAAAGGTATGAATAAACACAGTGACAGTCATTATCAATTGTCAGTCACGGCTAGAAACACATATAGACACTTCCAGCACTCCGCAAACTGCAGAGCCAAGATAGACTATCAAATTCTATAAATAAATCTGACATCAGGAGACGGGAGACATACACACCCCGAACTAGCAACACCAGAGTTTACCCTAGACTGTACACGCCTGATACTCACCACGCCTACCGACAGCCCCCACCACCAGAAGGACTGTGATTGGTCCACACACCCCCTCCCTGAGCGTACGGCAGAGCGGACACGATGCATACACATGACTATATAAGGCAAGAGGGCGGCCAAATCACACCAGAACCATGGCGACCTTTCACTGTAACGAATGCGATAAGACACTTAAGAAAACCAACATGAAGAGAAACGCCCATGAGGTGCACGGGGAGGGCACATCCACCCTCGTGTACTGTGATATGTGTGAATATGCTAGCAATAGACAGAGAGATCTAGAAAGACACACCTACAGAGCACACCACCAGAACAAGTGGTCAACGTCTGAGACAGCACAATTTGGTCGACGCAAGTGAACTGGGACCCACAACAGCCACCAGCGAGGACGAGAAGACGAGAAGGAGGGCTTTCTACAAGATCCCACTCATCAAGAACAGGGACCCGCACGACAAGATGTCGGACTTCTCAAGGGAAGGATCCATTTGTAAAGACGAGCCCGTGATGAACTATCAACGAGACCCTCCGCACTCCTCTTCGCAGCAAAGTGGTGAATCCCCCAAGACTCCGCAGACAAATCCAACCGCAGCACAAGGCCGCTCACGGACGAACCCGTCTGAACAGGAGCATGCGACAACCATCATCCCCCCTCGCTCAGAACGCCACAAATCTAAAGTGGCCACTCACATTACCAAACCGAAGAGAAGAAATTCAATAGGGATGTCAACAGACCCGCTACAAACATCAAATGTGTAAACACAAACAACGCCGGAGAAAAGACGTATCACCATGGACCAGTACCGCGACCGTAGCACTCATAACGTGGAGATCACGTATTCTAGAGACTCTACAAAAGTCGTGCTGCAGACCAGATCCCAAGCCGCAACCCAGTGGATATAAACCTGAGATTTGACCCGTACCAGACATCCACGTCTACAAGTTTTAACAACGGAATTGTTGGGATGCCTGGTACGGGTTACGGGACGATCGACCCACTCCCAGACCAACCGATGCACATGTCGCCACCAACCCACGCGGCAGAACCTGGACTCCAGGAGGTGGACCACTACGACCATGACTGCCAAGGCTGACTCAACCTTAGCCCAACAGAAGAACACTCTACCCCTTTATGACTAGGTAGCCCATATTAAAAACAATTATTACACATTTTAAGTACCACCTATGTCGGTACATTTAGATATGTTTCTTGCAAAGAACTTTAAACTTTAATGAAACGGTTTCCACTTATCCGCACAGAGACTGATCCAGCAACCCTGGTGGACTGAGTGAACGCTTGACTTAGCAGCTGACCTACTATTACTCACGACGGCCACAGGCCCCGTGCGGACGTCGCGGGCGCCGAAGACTAAACCTCCTCCGCGCCCGTGGGGTGCGCACAAGACGGGTGGACCCTATCACTCTGGTCACTTTGCTTTATCAGACACAGTATATATTGCTGTAATTTCACTACTTATATTAGTTCCGCACTTTTTACGATTAAACGCATATGGATAGTCTGCTTGAGGGTGTCCTGAGTTGGGGGGCGGGCCTGCTGGGGGACAACGAGGTATGAATACTCATCTTCTGTGTCCCCTGCAGACGCACCACCCGCACGATGCTCCGCATGCAGATACTTTAACTAGTCATACAATGTCTCTCACCCTGTATAAAACCATTGAATCTCTATATAAAAGGAGTTACCCATAAAGGGCTATTTTATATACTCAATATGCTTTATTGACAATAAAAAAACTAAAAAAACAAATATACATATATAAAGAAATGGGACAGCCCCGGGGGTGCGTCGTGCGGGTGCGGAGTCCCTCAAGGGGCACCGCGCATGTGTGCCACCCCCCTGGGGGGGCCAGGCCTGCGGAGTGCTGTCACATATTTGCTATAAAATTAAAACAATGTCATAGATCAACCTTGGTCACTGTAACTTTATTACCCTCATCATCAACTTTAATGGCTGCTGGCCCATTAACCTGAGGGCCTACTGTACACCAAGCGGGTGTAATCTAGATTTCAACATTAACATGAGCGGCGCCAGTCACATTGACCCCCAAAGATGAATCATGCTTAGATCTTCTGCATCAAATACTGTAAGCCTAAAACGGTCACCGTAAAAGACTCAGACTCCTACAGCCAGCCACGTTGTTTTCGACTCTAGATCTCAAAAGTGGATACTGGCAGATTCCAGTAGCACCAGAGTATCGATACAAAACAACCTTCACTTGCGATTGCGGCCTATTTGAGTTCAAGCGAATGCTGTATGAACTGGCCAACGCTTTAGCCTCTTCCAATGCACCATGGACAGGGGCTACATAGACTGATCAGTGTTTCTTTGTCTCCATTTATGATATGATCATATACAGCAGAAATGCTGTTGAGCACATTTACCACCTCAGGCTTATCCTAGAAAGGCTACTTGAAGCTGGCATGAAAATAAAACCAGATAATGGTAAACAGAATAACATGACATATTCACCAGAATCTGAGGATTCAGAACATAGCCTGGCAGGAGGTGCAATCCAATACATATATTATATTTACAGTATACTTGTTTCCTCGCTTCGTGCGGTGGATGCCTATACATACGTGCTGAATTTTATTCTATTTTATTTTATTATTTTATATTTTTATTGTAATATGTAATTGTTACTTAGAGATATGCATTTATCTATAGGCATATTAGCTGTTGCATTTATACCACCCTGCAAGGGGATCAAATTCTGTTTCGCCTAAAAAAATGGATTTTTCTATCCAAATTTGTCAGCCATCTTGGATTTTAGGGTCAGAAATGTGTTTTAATACGACGTCATAAATGGATTCCTTGTGGTTGAATTAGCCGAAAAAGTGTACCTATTCATATTTGTAGCTTTTATATGTCAAAAGTTATTTTTTCATAATAGCACAGGCGGCCATTTGGGATTTACGCCTCTTTAAGAAAATCCGGGGATTTTTGCTAAGGGACACTGGGGCTAAATATTTTTTAAAAGGTTCAAGGAAGTCAAATCAATCATCAAAACATTCTTAGCCAGAAAGTGGTCATGAAAGTGAGGTTTTTCACCCTACTACATACTTGGAGATGGTTCGATGATGATGCTCGAATGGCTGCAATGCTTTACGAGCTATTGGTGGGACCTTAAACTTTTTGTAAAAAATAGCGGCCATATTGGAATTTTTACAATATCAATTACTTGTGCGTCATAAAAACTAACCATTTTAAAAATTACTTATACCTGAAAACCTGCTTATAAGTTTAAATGTTATTGGCCGGTACACAAAAAATGTATAAACCAGAGAGAATTAAAATATTATGATTATTGGAACAATTTTGAATTCAGGGGGGAGGGGGCACCATTTCATACTTTGAGAGCTCAATATCATTCACATATATATCTATTAAATCTTACTGTAAATATGATAAATGGGGCTACACGAATAATGCAAAAGTTGGCCATAAAGCATGACAATCAGTCGCATAAATCATAAAAAAACGGCAATCTGAAAACCAAGCAAAAATAGATAGGTGAAAAAAGAAAAAATATCCAATTTCCCACATTATCGTGATTATTGTGGTAATGGGTATTTCTAATGTAATGATAATGGTTCCAGAACTACGCAGCTTGTGATTCCAGATTTCTTGAAACTTCAATTGCTGAATTTGGATCACTAAATATTTTGTGTGAATCTCATTTATCCTCCAATATAAACTCGCAATTTTTAATGTGATGCACAATGATGCACATGGCTTGCAGTTCCTGACACTTGTACTGATAGACAAGCAAAATTAAAAAATGTTTTTATTTTTGTTTGAAAAAACACCAAGAAATAGAGCCCCTCTGGAGATCGGTCGCTCCTCTAGGTACTAAAAAGGCTCTGGAAATCATATTGTTAGGGAAAGTAACAACATCGGTACATGGACCATTCCCAAAAAATTGAGCAATAACGGTGAAGACATTTTGAGTAAAAATAATTCTGATTTTGTGGATTTAAATGTTATGTATGCATATAGGATACTATGCCAAGCATCAGTGTGCAATATCCAAGCAGCATGTTATATATTTGCACTTTTAGAGACATTAATATAAATCTTTTTTTGTCTTTACCGGTATGGCTTAAATGGTAGGCGATTTTATAACGGTAAAGACAAAACATTAAACGGTAAAGACGGTTTTGTAACGGTAAAGATGTTGCTGTAACGGTAAAGAAAAAAAATCGTTGAATAAATAGGTGATATAAGCTTCATATAGCAGGCCTGGTTTTCAGTATATTTTTATGCAGACTTCCACACCTTATGACTAAAGGGACATTGAACTACCACAGAACTTACCTTTTAAGATAGTATTTGTCTTTACCGTTTTTATGCCGGTCTTCACCGATATGTGCATATTTTTGACTTCACAACGTTGTTTTCTTCATGTACTGATGACAAGAATAATCTAGAACAGCTATTTAATTTTTCAACCAATGTTATTAGACACATGGTAAAGGCATCCTTTTGTTGTGACATTTTATTTGTGACATCCTATTTTACACTAATATTGCATTTATCTATGTCCATAAATCAAATCTTGTTTACTTTGGGGAAAAAATAGTTGACTAGATTGGGGAATTTATGTGCTAGAGCCATCTGGTGAATACTTGCAGAAATAATAGGCCTTATGGGTTGTTGTTAACGGTAAAGACATTTGCATCCCAAAACTTGGACCACAGCTTAATATTGAATAACTGGTGATTCAGTCAACGTCTTTATACATATTTTATTTTATTATCAAGAAAAGAAATTTTAGAAATAGGGCCAACCTGTCATGAAGTGCAATAACGTAATTATATGACAATAACAAGTTTTCAAAAAATCGCAAAGCCATTTCGGACACCTCACGGTGAAGAAAATCAAGCATATTATATCGAATAAAAACTTGATTTTCCAAGATAAATGCTTGTAAAAAAAAATCTGAGTTCTAAATACATGTCTTTAACTGATTAAATGATAACAATAATGAAATAATGCAATTTTTTTGAAAAAATGTTAAAGATGTTAAAGACATGTTGTCTTTCCCGTTTTTGCTCAAATATTTTGAAAATGGCACATATACTAATACATTAAAATAGCCATTGCAAATGACTCAGTACACATGAAAACTAACCTGATGACATTGAAAGGCTCTGACACAGAGATCCCCATGTTTTTTTTAATGTAATAGTTCAAAAAGATCACAAGCTTGCGCCTGTTGAAAATGGGCAAGTTTTCATAGGTCCTTGAAATATTCGTTTCAACGTTATTGTATCCGTATTTGTCGGTAGGCGGCGCATATAACGTATTTCCACAGTCACTGTTACTGAGCCTACGGGGAAGTTAGGCGCCCGGTCATGCAGGGTACAGACAGACAGACAGATATTTTATTGACAGAAAAGAAAAGTCATTACCGACTTTTTTGTCATAGAAATGTAAGAGATATATGTACATGTATATACAAGATTGTTAATTTGTTAAAATCGTATAACAATGTGCATGGTATGACATACACAACTAAAATCATGTTAACAGGTTAAGTGGCATTGCCAAAATAAAAAACTGGTTATTTCGATAATATAAATGACTACTACTAAAAATGAATTAAAGGCATTGCCAATATAACATAGAGGTCTATAATTTTGTTTCCCGCACCAAAACCAGAGATAAAATAGCTGCTATGTATGACATACTAATTATATATAGTAGCAAAAAAGACACTCTGGAAAGCGTAGAAACCTAAAATATACATAAAAACGTCTTTACAAATTTAATTATATTGATTAGAACTCTTGGAAATTTTAGTTTTCATGTGTACTGATTATGTCCTTATAATACAACAAAGGTATATTGAGATATCAGGTTATACTGTTTTTATGGTAGCCTATTGTCATCGTAATGTAATGTCATCATAATTTTAAAATTGACACTATACGACACTATTCATCTATTGTCCAAGTTTCTGACACTGACTTATATTATTAAATAATTAGTCCTATTTGGTGCGCACCAAATCATTTGATGCGCACCAATTAACTACTTTCAGTACAATTTATTCCCTTGAAATGTCCCTTTAAAAGCTCCTTACATGGACGTATTTGTTCTTTTTAAATTATGTCTGTAGTTTACATCTACTTATATATTGTGTATTTAAATATGCTATTGACGATACCGATGATTAAAACTTGACAGTAGAGTGTTTATTGTTCTGACTGTGTTGCAACCACCTTTATGGTTAGATATTTCACTAACGTCAACGTAAATGTGAGCGGTTCATCGGCATGGGGGCCAATCTTGGTGCAAATCTTTAATACAGCTGAATGGTTACATCAAGGTTTGAAAACACGCAGGTTTTCTTTCATCGTGGACCGTGGTTTGTCAACTTTATTTTGAATTTCTTGTGGTTCTTGAGTTACCTTGTAAATAGCCTAAATTGATGAAATTAACGTGAAACTTTATTGCTGGAACGACCATGTTATTTCGGTCAAAATTTCGTGTGCAAAATCAATCTCAGTAAACATAAAATAAGCTGGGCAGTCTAACAATAAGCTGGACAAGTGTTTTAGAGCAAGATTAATCAAAATGAAGCTCTAAAGCATTCACCAGATGTCGCTCGCACCAGTGTGCCCCCTGGAGCTAGCAGCATCTGGTGAATAATTAATCACTCACATGGCACATAGCCATTACACTCCTCACCATGGGCTTACAAGTCCATAAAAAACTACAGGAAGGTACAAAACCCTTCATATCAGATTAAAAGAAACATTCGATAGATCTGGTTAATAAACTGCGTAAAGTGAAGACGTCAATCATTAAAAAATCTTAGAAATGATTACGTATAAGAAATAGTTCTAACAACTAATTAAGACAAGTCTATAATTAAAATATATTTAAGTACTTAGAAAGTTACTTAAAATCACTTTGCAAAGTGACAGTACTAATCAAACATGTTAAAAACACTACTAACTCAAACATGAAATTCTTTCTTGAAAAAATTGCAGGTACAGAGAGACCTCGATGTTCCGTCATCATCTGTTCCCAAGAAATATGACGGAACTTCGAATATAGCAGAGTTTCGGAGCAGCTCCCCCACCCCCATCTAAGCTGTGTTGGAACCGAGGATATTATATATCTAATTCATAATGTAATGTTATTATATTAGTACGTGTATTGGTTGTGCGAACAAAATAACAACATAAATATGGTACAACTATAATGTTATTATTTCAAATGTATAATTGCATGATATTATTATTTCAAATATATAATTACATGATTTTTTTTAATTAAATGTTTAATTAAACCACAACATAAGTGCTTCTTCAAGCTTGCCATATTTTGCTGCTCTACCAAAGCGCTCTTTGCTGCGTAAAATATCACCCACTGTTGTGCGACCCACTCTCACGTCCCACTCTTTGGCAAAATGAGCGCCAATATCGGAGCACATAGCTTTAGGATGAGCGTCTTTGTAAACACAAATTTGTCGTTTTTTATCTCCATTGAGGTCAGTGCGTCGTCGTTTGCATGGATTCGAAGCCATGGTGAAACTGAATGACTATTCCATAAGCCTATTGTGTCTTTTATACACTTAATCTGTTTATCACAGTAAAAGAACAAAGGAGTATTAATCGCTTTAATATGTTTCAATTGTTAGTTTAACCTAATAATAATGTTTTCATCTGGTAGTTGAAATGACTCCAAGCAATATCACTAAACTCAGGTGTTGACAGATGGCCGTGATCAAATCTAACACATTTCACTGTGCATAGCACCGTGCATGTCATTACTCGGGCGGGTGGCTTACTGCTCCGACTTTCATGTTGCCGGAAGTGCGACTATTGTCTTCCTGTTATTGTAGGGCTTTGAATACTGTTCTTTTTACAATGGTGAACCATTCAACGCTCAAATAAATAGGTGTTGACACTTCTTGCTAACCGAAACACAAGGTATTCACGGCTTAGAGTATAGGCATAATCTATGAAATTGATGTCCTCAACGTAGATGACGGCATGAATAATTACGATCTGTTTACAAAAATTGTTAGATACCTATAGATTTAGTTAACAAAATCAAACATTTCGGTACTGATATCTACACCAGACATATTGAAGGTCAAATTAATTAATCTTTATCGGCTTAACTAGCGGCTATATACACACGAAATTAAACATTGTGCCAATCAGGCCTATGACTGTGCTAGACGTTGGCTTTGACCCAGGAAACATTAACCCAATGTTGGTACAATGTGAACCCATTGTCTCAGACACTGGCCCAACATTGTACCAGCATTGGGTGAACGTATCGTGTTTGCTTATCAATTCCACCCAAGAATGAGACTTTTGATACACATAGAACAGCTGTATAATAACTTGATATAAAATAAAATAATAACACCTGATATAAAATAAAATACATTTTATTTATTATCTTGTAAAAATATTTAAACATGTTACACTTACTAAACTTCAATATTAGTAGGGTGGAGTACATCTTTAATACTTGATGACGGAGTTGTACTCGTGTGGACGCGGATGTGAGCGTGTTATTTCTATAGACTAACTGTTACGCCACAATTGCCATCAACACGGCAGTGTAATCAACACAATGTCTCGCGACAAGCCGTGCTACTTGAAACTCTGATAAGTCTGACCCTGTGGAGGCTACGGCGTGTCGACCCACACCTCACTCAAATAAACTCATATTAAAAATAAACCAACTATTGTTGTATTTCAATTGATGCAATTATTCACATTATTTATTTTCCGATTATTCTATTTTTTAATATCTAATTCTAGCGTGTGGCGAATAAATATACCTTAAGAAAATATATCAGGATAACCTGTAGGGCACAAAAGGCATATTAGCGAAGTAAACAAAGGGTCAATTAGAGCGCTTGGCTACATCGCATAACTTCCTTCCTACTAACACTGGATGTTAACCTAATGTTGCTTTAATGTTGCCCCACCGTCTTCAGCGCTTTCCCAATATTAAATCAGCATTGGCTCAACATCTATTGGAAACGCAGTCGTTTCAAGGTCCCGATATTTCTTTCGCTCTACAAACTCGAAGGACAAGCGATAGTTATGTTCTAAGCCATTCATTCACCTAAGTCTAATCATGACTCGTGATTGTTTTATAAACTGTAGACGTCCAAATGACAAAAATATAACAAATACGAGAACTAAAATTATGCCCATGAGACAAGCATTACTTTTCAAATACAAATGTTAAAAAATGCTATTAAGTGACACAAAAGTGATAGTTAAACATCCTTGCGCGAATATATAAGGAAAGCATTAATAAAATAATAGTACAATTATTTCCAGAACTTTAAGCCAGCAAACACGAAACAATGTTGATATAATTTTGGCCCGTCGTTTCCGATGATGGCCCAAGATTAAACCAACGCCGGCTCGGCGTCTTATTTTGATGATAATTCAGCCACTCGATGGTGATTCTCTAACACTATACAGTAGGTGTTGACACTAGTTGAGTTGTCATGAGTCGCACTTCTCGGCAAAACTGTTACCGGCTGGTTACATCAGTCCTCGGGAGTAAATCAAGGGTGTATAGTAGCAACAAGTAACAAATAACAAGTATATACGCACACACCAATCTTTGATAGTTAGATTGAATTGCTCCAATTTAGCAGGGGCAATCTTGTTACAACTATTTTTTAGATTACACAACACAGTCTTATTTAATCTTGATGGCCATATGTTATTTAAATGAGTATTTTTACATAACTTAAATAAACCGTTTATTATTATTATTTTAATACACATATCAATCAACATATTTCAGGTAAAATTCTACTGCAATGACAAAAGTGATGATCACTCATGCGTTTAATAGCGCTTAAAAAATAATCATGGATAAAAAAAGTCAATTCCTTTATCAATTCCGGGCATTTTTTGTCAATTCCAATTCAATTCCAATTCTTTTTTTTTCAATTCCAATTCCTAGTCCAATTCCTGGAATTGAGTCAGGAATTGAGCTCAATTCCCATTCAATTCCGGAATTGACCCCAACTCTGATCGTATTACTGCCGTCAAGAAGTGTTATGTAGAAAAAGCGGTTCCTCTTTTGCGGTGTCAAAGGCAGTGGCCCAGCATTAAACCAATGCTCACATCGTGAACTAGAGGAGCGCGCAGCGCGAGGGCTGACGCGAGATTATGCACTAGTTCTGGTATAAACCTTATAGTGCCTCTCTCTTTTCACCTGGTGAGGTAGGTGATTGTACAAGCAATGGCAAGAAGAAGTCCAGGAGACAAGGAACCAGGGAAGAGGCGACCAGCCACCAGAGTAAGGGCAAGGACTGACCCTTTGAAATGTGCTCTGCTTTCTGAGCAGTGTGTTTGAAACCACCATCATGAACCGTCATCGTCAGCCAACCATCCGTGTCCGCCGTGCCATCACCCAAGCTAGCAATGTAATGATAGAGAGCTCATTGCTTAAGACCAGAATCCGTCTCCTTCAGTGCTATGATTGAAAGCCCACTGCCTTATGTGTCTCACAAAACGGCTCCTTTCAGAGCCCCTGCTCTCTGTGGGAACAGGAGTTCAGGAGTTCAACCGATATCCGTCAACCGTCAACCGTCAACCGTGTTCTTGTCTCATGCAGTGGAGTGATAGGGAACTCCCTGCTTTTGGTATGTCACACAGAACGGCGCCCCCAGAGCCCCTGTTCTATGTGGGAACAGGAGCTCAACCGTTATCCGTCAATCGTCAACCGTCAACCGTCAACCGTGTTTAAGCGTCAGCCTGGATTGCAGCCAGCAATTGATCCAGAATTGTATTAGAGCCTGATCGTTTTTGAACGATCTCATGATTCAACACCAGATCCTTGAAACACTGTGTGTTTTCAAGTGATCTAAATGTTTTAACCGCCAGTGTTGTCATCCTAGTTTTGATCATAGGGACGTTAGTGAGGTCATGCAGATCTATTGTTCTCATTCTGTCCAGGTAGGTTACACCAAGTGCTAGTCTCAGGCACTTGTTTTGAAAGATCTGCATTTCCTTCACTTGTGATTCCCTTAAAGCTCCAGTTATCAGTGAACCATATTCAAGGACAGGGCGTATAATCATCGTGAACATGTGTTTGTCGGGTTTTATTTGCTCATTAGCCCCCCACTAATCCCTTACACGTTAGGTGCATTTAGCCAGCGTTGGGGAAAAGTTTTGAAAAGGACAATCACTATACAAGCAAATGGCGTTCACACAATTAGCGTGACTGACCGTGACAGAACAATGAGACGCTTAGGCTACGTCATACATTGATTTAATCTTTTCGTCACCGAGATTTGATGACTGAGGCGGCCAACGTGACGGAACATAAAAGCAATAATACATTGGGCAGATCCGTCCCATCAAAACCAAGACGGATGTAGAAGAAGACGGAACATCGGAGGACGGATCTTCGAGGCCTGTCTGTATATGATGTATATGACAATGTTTAAAGTTAAAAAACTTACTACATTGCTTCTTACTATAAATCGGCTTATACTTCAAACAGTTTGAAAGTAAAAGTGCAGGTATAAAAAGTTCTGTTACAACATTTCAATAGCGTTTCCAGACCTGTACAAAAATACCAATTTGTGTGCAGGTCTGTCAAGTTCAGACGTAGGTGTTTTTATGGTGACCTTACGCACTAGGCCATCTTCAATAGGGTGAGTGTTTATGACAATAGCCCGGGGCCATTGACAGCGAGGTAGATCATCAGACACTATTAGCACAATGTCGCCCTTTATCAAATTATCCTTGGTATCTGTCCATTTGCGACGTTTCTGCAGAGCCGGTAATAATTATCGCCTCTACCTACCCCAAAAGTCATTAGCGAGGAACTGAACACACCTCCAGCGTCTTCTGCAGTACATGTCCTCCTTAACAAATTGTCCAGGTGGGGGAGGACAACTTTGGATTTGAGGGTGAGTAGTTGACTTGGGGTTAAGGGTTCATCAGCGTCACATGAAGTCATATCAACATACGTAAGCGGACGGCTATTAATAATAGCCTCCGCCTAGATCATCAGAGTATGTAGTAAATCGTCATCAAGTTGAGAGCCGTGTTGAATTAGAAGAGCTGATAGAGCGTTTCTGGCTGATCTTATCATTCTCTCCCAAATGCCTCCCATGTGGCTAGCATGGGGAACGTTTATTTCAAACTTTATCCAATCACAATTGTCCTTTAGCAGATCTACACTTATGTCGTCATCGTTCATTTCGCGTAGAGCAGCCTGGAGCTCATTTTTGGCACCGACAAAATTAGTCCCACGATCACATCGTAATTGTCTAACTGCGCCTCTGCTACCAACAAAACGCCTATAAGCATTCAAAAAGACGTCCGTAGTTAGTGCGTGAGCCACTTCTATATGGACGGCTCTTGTTACACAACAGGTGAAGAGGCACCCCCATCGTTTTTTCTGGCTACGACCTTCCTTCACATAGAAAGGTCCAAAATAGTCAACAGCGGAGTACGTGAAGGGTGGAGCGGGTTCAAGTCTGTCTACCGGTAGATCTGACATTTTTTGTCCAACAGCACAACCCCTTAGTTTTTTACAGAGTACACATTTTCGAAGGTGTGCAGTTACAGCTGTTCGACCTTGAATTATCCAGTAGCCGTGAGCTCTAATTTCATTCAGAGTCGTGCTGCGACCAGAATGCTGTACGTATCTGTGGTAGTGATCAATTATCAAGTTTGTAATATGTCAAATTTTTGGCAGAATCACTGGGTGTGCAAGCTCGCGAGGAATGTTAGCGCGTTTTATTCTTCCGCCAACTCTGATCAGTCCGTCATCACAAATGTAGGGATCAAGCTGGTACAAGGAGCTACCTTTCTTTACAGATCTTCGGTCAGCATTAACCCAATTAAGTATCACTATGTCATTTGCTAATGACTTAAGCTGCACTGATTTCAATATAATTATCTCTGCAGCACATATCTCAGCAACAGACACTCTAACATAATCATTGTTTTTTGGGGGGTTATGTGTTTTCTTTATCGTGCGAGCTCTCAATCTAGCTTTGAACCTGAAACATATGGCTACAGCTTTTGTTGCTCTATGCCATGAGGAGAAATATTTGAGTCTTGCTGACAAGTCAAATGTAGTGTCATGTTTGACATCAGCCAAATGAGCTGTGACCTTCTTGACTTCAGGATCATTTTTTGACATGATATTAGTGTTATCAGTCAATGGTAAGGGTTCCTTTGACAACAAAAATTCAGGGCCATGCCACCATTTATCGCATGTTATCAGTTCGTCAGCATGTGTTCCGCGTGATGCAATGTCAGCTTTCTGTTTGCTTTTTATGAAATTCCACTGATTTTCTGTGGTGTTGTCCCTTATCTGTTGAACTCGATTTGCGACGAACACATGGAAGCGCCTCGATTCATTAGATATATAGCCAAGAACGACTTTGCTATCTGTCCAAAGGAAGTTTGTTACATTATCATACTCAAGTTCGTGATTCAAGAGTGAATGTACATTAACTGCAGTCACAGCGGCAGTTAATTCAAGTCGAGGAATTGTGATCATTTTGATAGGGGCTACACGTGATTTAGCTATCACAAGACAACATGACACTTTGTCCTCGATATCGACGAGTCACAGGTAACTGCATTCTCCATAGCCGGTTTGACAGGCATCCGAGAAATGATGCATTTCCACACATTTTAATTTTCCAAATTTAGCTGGCTTATAACATCGTGGAATTTGAAGCCGTTCAAGTTCAAGTAGTTGATTTCTCTATTTTTCCCATTTTATTCGTACTTCGTCACATATAGGATCATCCCAACCTTTATTTTCTACACAAAGTTCCTGCAGAATTTTCTTTTCTTGTAATAGGAAAGGCACAACAAGGCTTAGAGGATCAAAGATTGAGCTAATGGTAGATAGAATGCCACGTCTGAAAAGGGGCTGATCCTTGAGATGGATGCGAAATTGAAAATTGTCAGATTCCACGCACCATTCTATTCCTAGAGTGCGATCGACAGGAGGTTGGTCATGATTTAGGTCAATATTTTGGATGTTTTTGGCACGAATTTCTTGTGGCAGGGAATTTATGACATCTTTGTCATTGGATATGTACTTGTGAAGATTGAATCCGCCCTGACTGCAGAGAGATCTACTTTCCTTCACTAGTTTGATAGCTTCTTGTTTTTATGGTACTGATTTTAGACCGTCGTCTACATAGAAGTCATGTTTAATGAAGCTGCTGGTGCAATCATCGTTCTCGTCTTTGAATACTTCGGCTGTGTGTTTTAGCGCAAAGTTAGCACATCCAGGGGAAGATGTCGCTCGAACAGGTGCACGGTCATCCTGTATTCAGTAGGAATCTTTTTGACACCCCCGTTTTCCCACCATAAGAAACGAAGAAAGTTTCTATCAGATTTGTTCACACCGACTTGATGGTACATTCCTTCAATGTCACATGTAATTGCTACACGTTCTTGCTAAATCTTAGAAGGATACCGGACATGTTGTTGATTAGGTCAGGCCCAGAAAGGAGATGCTGATTCAGGGTCTGGCCTTTCCATTCGGCACTGCAGTCAAAGACCACTCTTATTTTACCTGGCTTTTTAGCATTGTATACGCCGTGGTGTGGTATGTACCAAGTGCGTCCTTCTGTGGAATCGTTCTCTTCAGCGGGTATTTTTTCTGCATGACCTTTGGAAATTAGGTCTGTCATAAAAGTTATGTAGTGAGTCTTGTATTCACTGTCTTTGCATAATTTTCGCTTTAAGGTGTTGAGTTTTTTTTGGACCATTATTTTGTTGTTTGGTAGAAATACGTCTTTTTCTATGAATGGCAGTCCAATTTCAAAGTTACCATCTTCTCTTTGATGTATGCTTTCTTGTACTTGATTGAGAAATTTTGTGTCGTTGACTGAAATTTTATCATTCTTCTGGTTTTCACTGAAATCACGCTCGAACATATCCTTCACTTACTGGGAGTTTATTTCCTTAACTGATGTTCTAAAGGCAAAATGTAAAGATTGGGACTCGTCTGAGTTTTCGAATATTCCAGTCACGCCCCAGCCTAACAATGTTCTCACAGCATAAGGGTCATCATCACCGGCTGCGACAACTTGTCTAGGAAGCTGCCGAGCAGTTGAATCCAATGAGTAGACCAATCTCTAGATTTTCCTTGATAGGTTGAAGTTGGCAAGATACGTCTATCAAGTGATGCCATTTTCTTACATTTTCTGGCGCGGAATCAAGTTTTTATTAGCTGGTATGGTAGACCTGCTGTATGTGGGTGGGAGTCTGAGCTCTGAGGATTCACATACGCCTTTAATCACCAAGCCCTTTACAAGTTGATTGTGTATCACATTTTTGTCTAACATGGTAGTCAACTCCAATTTGACTTCATCACAGTTAACATCAAGTTTTTCTATTATAGATTCTGACACAAAGCAGGCGTTAGATTGATTATCAAGCATGGCATAGGTTGTAATTTGTAGATTAAGATCACTCTCATGATGCATCACAACTTGCATAATCATTGCGTGTTGACACATTCGGGCGTCGCCTGTGGATACAGCGTAATTATGAGCGTTGACGTTCTGTTTTTCTCATCGTTAGTAGTGGTATTAGGAGAGGGCATCACAGATTTCACATTGGTAGATTCAGACCCGTCCCTCATCAGCGTTGGATTTTTACGTCTGCAATCGACAAAAAGGTGCCCACGTCTTAGGCACCCGAAGCACAGACCATGGCTGGACACAAATATGTTTTTCTCCTTAGCCGACTTGCTTGTAAACTCCGAACATTTGTCTATGATATGTCTGAGTTGTTTCTGAGTGACTTGATGCCTTTCTGAATGTCCCTGTGATTTGTTTGAATTTACATAGGTTTTGCTTTTTGTTCCCGTGTTGAAAGAAGTTAGCCTTTTGTGGGTCTTGACATCCTTCTTGGCACTAGAGTCGAAAGCATTTCCAGGTCCGCAGGCAATTCGTGATTCAGTAGTCAAGAAGTTACAAAAAACAGAGAAGGGGGGGAAGGCGCCATCTTCTGTCAGATCGTACTCATCGCTATCTCTATAGAGCCATCTATCTATGATTCGGCTCCAACGTCCAGCCAGATACTTGGGCAGTTTGCTGACCAGTTTTTTATTTTCCTCAGCACTGTTCAGCGAGCGGAGATAACTGATGGATGCCATTGCGCTGTTACAGTGATTAAGAAAGTCATTGAACTTTCGTAGATGTTCGCCATCATTAGTTTTTATTACTGGCCAATCGTGCAGTTTTTTCATAAAGGCTTCTCATACCTTATAACGGTCGCCAAATCTTGTATTTAGTGTGTATTTGGCTCTCAAATAGGCTTGATCATCATTCAAAGTTAAGAAGCCTTCAATGGCTTCTTTAGCAGCACCTGAGGTGTACTTGCTGAGGAAGTACAATCTCTCAGCTGGAGATTGGGTATGGCTTTCGATGATAGCATCAAAGGATTTTATCCAGACTGGGAATTTCAAAAGGTTGCCATTGAAGACCTCGGGCTCCATTTTAGGGAGGTGGTCTCTGCTGTTGCTTAATAGGTCAGCGAGTCTTTCCAACAAAGGCACTGTGGCATCACTACCTGTAACATATCCTGTCTCACTCTGTATTGGCGGCATAGCCATAGGAGGATAAGTGGTGGGAGGCCTTGCATCATAATTCCCCGTCCTAGGCTGAGGCTCAGGATTAAGCCTTGTGCTATAAGTGTCTTGCATATTACGGTTCTGCAAAACAGGAATCTGATTGTAATATGTGTCAGGTGGCTCTTCGTCACATATAGGATCATCCCAACCTTTATTTTCTACACAAAGTTCCTGCAGAATTTTCTTTTCTTGTAATAGGAAAGGCACAACAAGGCTTAGAGGATCAAAGATTGAGCTAATGGTAGATAGAATGCCACGTCTGAAAAGGGGCTGATCCTTGAGATGGATGCGAAATTGAAAATTGTCAGATTCCACGCACCATTCTATTCCTAGAGTGCGATCGACAGGAGGTTGGTCATGATTTAGGTCAATATTTTGGATGTTTTTGGCACGAATTTCTTGTGGCAGGGAATTCATGACATCTTTGTCATTGGATATGTACTTGTGAAGATTGAATCCGCCCTGACTGCAGAGAGATCTACTTTCCTTCACTAGTTTGATAGCTTCTTGTTTTTATGGTACTGATTTTAGACCGTCGTCTACATAGAAGTCATGTTTAATGAAGCTGCTGGTGCAATCATCGTACTCGTCTTTGAATACTTCGGCTGTGTGTTTTAGCGCAAAGTTAGCACATCCAGGGGAAGATGTCGCTCGAACAGGTGCACGGTCATCCTGTATTCAGTAGGAATCTTTTTGACACCCCCGTTTTCCCACCATAAGAAACGAAGAAAGTTTCTATCAGATTTGTTCACACCGACTTGATGGTACATTCCTTCAATGTCACATGTAATTGCTACACGTTCTTGCTAAATCTTAGAAGGATACCGGACATGTTGTTGATTAGGTCAGGCCCAGAAAGGAGATGCTGATTCAGGGTCTGGCCTTTCCATTCGGCACTGCAGTCAAAGACCACTCTTATTTTACCTGGCTTTTTAGCATTGTATACGCCGTGGTGTGGTATGTACCAAGTGCGTCCTTCTGTGGAATCGTTCTCTTCAGCGGGTATTTTTTCTGCATGACCTTTGGAAATTAGGTCTGTCATAAAAGTTATGTAGTGAGTCTTGTATTCACTGTCTTTGCATAATTTTCGCTTTAAGGTGTTGAGTTTTTTTTGGACCATTATTTTGTTGTTTGGTAGAAATACGTCTTTTTCTATGAATGGCAGTCCAATTTCAAAGTTACCATCTTCTCTTTGATGTATGCTTTCTTGTACTTGATTGAGAAATTTTGTGTCGTTGACTGAAATTTTATCATTCTTCTGGTTTTCACTGAAATCACGCTCGAACATATCCTTCACTTACTGGGAGTTTATTTCCTTAACTGATGTTCTAAAGGCAAAATGTAAAGATTGGGACTCGTCTGAGTTTTCGAATATTCCAGTCACGCCCCAGCCTAACAATGTTCTCACAGCATAAGGGTCATCATCACCGGCTGCGACAACTTGTCTAGGAAGCTGCCGAGCAGTTGAATCCAATGAGTAGACCAATCTCTAGATTTTCCTTGATAGGTTGAAGTTGGCAAGATACGTCTATCAAGTGATGCCATTTTCTTACATTTTCTGGCGCGGAATCAAGTTTTTATTAGCTGGTATGGTAGACCTGCTGTATGTGGGTGGGAGTCTGAGCTCTGAGGATTCACATACGCCTTTAATCACCAAGCCCTTTACAAGTTGACTGTGTATCACATTTTTGTCTAACATGGTAGTCAACTCCAATTTGACTTCATCACAGTTAACATCAAGTTTTTCTATTATAGATTCTGACACAAAGCAGGCGTTAGATTGATTATCAAGCATGGCATAGGTTGTAATTTGTAGATTAAGATCACTCTCATGATGCATCACAACTTGCATAATCATTGCGTGTTGACACATTCGGGCGTCGCCTGTGGATACAGCGTAATTATGAGCGTTGACGTTCTGTTTTTCTCATCGTTAGTAGTGGTATTAGGAGAGGGCATCACAGATTTCACATTGGTAGATTCAGACCCGTCCCTCATCAGCGTTGGATTTTTACGTCTGCAATCGACAAAAAGGTGCCCACGTCTTAGGCACCCGAAGCACAGACCATGGCTGGACACAAATATGTTTTTCTCCTTAGCCGACTTGCTTGTAAACTCCGAACATTTGTCTATGATATGTCTGAGTTGTTTCTGAGTGACTTGATGCCTTTCTGAATGTCCCTGTGATTTGTTTGAATTTACATAGGTTTTGCTTTTTGTTCCCGTGTTGAAAGAAGTTAGCCTTTTGTGGGTCTTGACATCCTTCTTGGCACTAGAGTCGAAAGCATTTCCAGGTCCGCAGGCAATTCGTGATTCAGTAGTCAAGAAGTTACAAAAAACAGAGAAGGGGGGGAAGGCGCCATCTTCTGTCAGATCGTACTCATCGCTATCTCTATAGAGCCATCTATCTATGATTCGGCTCCAACGTCCAGCCAGATACTTGGGCAGTTTGCTGACCAGTTTTTTATTTTCCTCAGCACTGTTCAGCGAGCGGAGATAACTGATGGATGCCATTGCGCTGTTACAGTGATTAAGAAAGTCATTGAACTTTCGTAGATGTTCGCCATCATTAGTTTTTATTACTGGCCAATCGTGCAGTTTTTTCATAAAGGCTTCTCATACCTTATAACGGTCGCCAAATCTTGTATTTAGTGTGTATTTGGCTCTCAAATAGGCTTGATCATCATTCAAAGTTAAGAAGCCTTCAATGGCTTCTTTAGCAGCACCTGAGGTGTACTTGCTGAGGAAGTACAATCTCTCAGCTGGAGATTGGGTATGGCTTTCGATGATAGCATCAAAGGATTTTATCCAGACTGGGAATTTCAAAAGGTTGCCATTGAAGACCTCGGGCTCCATTTTAGGGAGGTGGTCTCTGCTGTTGCTTAATAGGTCAGCGAGTCTTTCCAACAAAGGCACTGTGGCATCACTACCTGTAACATATCCTGTCTCACTCTGTATTGGCGGCATAGCCATAGGAGGATAAGTGGTGGGAGGCCTTGCATCATAATTCCCCGTCCTAGGCTGAGGCTCAGGATTAAGCCTTGTGCTATAAGTGTCTTGCATATTACGGTTCTGCAAAACAGGAATCTGATTGTAATATGTGTCAGGTGGCTCTTGAAAATAATGTCGAGGCAATGTCATAGCCATAGGGTGACTAATTTGGGGCTGAATACCAGGATTATACATAGCTTGAGAGTTGCAAGCAGTTTTCTGTAAGCTAGTCTTTGGACGAACAGTTTGCGGTTGTCTATTATAATTGAAAATAGTGTGAGTATCATAAGAGTCACGAGCATGTTCGAGTGACCTGTTTGTTTCACGTTGTGACCTTTGCCTATCTGGTGGCTCTTTCGGTGCATTTTGATCTGCATTACTGTACGTCTGATTTATTGGCTGTTCACGGTGTCCAGCATGGACATCGTGTGTACGCTCAGCAGGTGTGGAGCGATAGCGAGGCCCCCTTCTATGTCCCTCTGCAGCATGGGTATTCATTTCAGTTGGTTTAGATACGTAAGGCACTTTCTGGTGTGTTAATGATATATCTGATAGTGAAGAAGTTCTTGAATTTTGATTAATTTGTTCTTCGCACAGTGAAATTCAGCGCTCTGTCTTTGAAATTTCTTCTAGCAGCATTTGCTCCAGTTCATCGGGCTCTTCGTTGGAAATGTGACTGTTGGTATGATAATTAGGTTGTGACAGTGTATGACTATGAGTACCGGTATGAGGCGAAGCTGTCGGAGGTAGGGCTACGGCTCTCGGTGGGTCAGCCTTCCTACTTTGGTCGTGCTGGTGCATATGGGCAAGCATTTTGTTCGTAGGCTGGACGATACGTCCACTCCGTGTCGAATATGGGCGATAGGCGGCGTTCAACATCATTGATCAAGTTGATCAACATCACATTTAGGCTTACTCTTTTAGCTTTTAGTTATGATCTAGGTGGGGAGTGAGCTCTGGTCAGGACTACCTGGACCTGGTACTTGTAGTTGTAGTGATCTTGCTAGTGCAGCAGTGACGAATAATTCAAATGAAATGTCATTATCAGGGGTGATTATAGTCTGGGCTAGGTCTAGTCCAGGACAGGACAGGGCTAGGTCAGCCTAGGCTAGGACTAGGACTCGAGTAGGCCAGCCAACGGCAATACAGTTTCTGCACACACACAGCCTCACAGCCTGACACAGGCTCACAGCGACGTTCATTTTCAGGTTTCAATATATCTAACTGAACAAGCCAGCATCACTGACGCTGATCGATACCATTAAAGTTTTACTGTTCTGACTGTGTTGCAACCACCTTTATGGTTAGATATTTCACTAACGTCAACGTAAATGTGAGCGGTTCATCGGCATGGGGGCCAAATGAAAAACAGACAATCGAAGCGAAGTGATGGTGCAAATCTTTAATACTCTAATAGCTGAATGGTTACATCAAGGTTTGAAAACACGCAGGTTTTCTTTCATCGTGAACCGTGGTTTGTCAACTTTATTTTGAATTTCTTGTGGTTCTTGAGTTACCTTGTAAATAGCCTAAATTGATGAAATTAACGTAAAACTTTATTGCTGGAACGACCATGTTATTTCGGTCAAAATTTCGTGTGCAAAATCAATCTCAGTAAACATAAAATAAGCTGGGCAGTCTAACAATAAACTGGACAAGTGTTTCAGAGCGAGATTAATAATAATGAAGTTCTAAAGCATTCTCCAGATGTCGCTCGCACCAGTGTGCACCCTGAAGCTAGCGGCATTTGGTGAGTAATTAATCACTCACATGGCACATAGCCATTACAGTTTATGTTATAGATTAGTAAAAGCGGGCGAATAGTATATTTTAAAGTAGAAAGTTCACATAATTATCTATAGGCCTATTTCTAGCTTAGCACTGTGTGATTTGACGCTAGTATCATCACCTAGTCTGTTAATAAAGTTATTTATATTAGATTTTGGGGGGGGGGGGAATGTGCACATATATTATATATGATTATATAGATGATATATAGTGAAAATACTCATTTGACTGTATGACGAAATAGTTAGACCGTGGTCCGGGAAGGCGGCGGTCTGACCGCATTGGAGATTCAATATGGTGCACAAAAGACTTTTTCGCCAGTCAGTTCTCACCATTTTTTAGTGATACATTCCGCCCCCAACTCATACTTAGGAAAAACGTTTCGCCCCCGTCTTCATAGTTTAGGAAGACGTTTCGCACCCAAACCATATTTCAGAAAGACATTTTGCACCCAAACCATATTTCAGAAAGAAGTTTTGCACCCAAACCATATTTCAGAAAGACGTTTCGCACTCAAACCATATTTCAGAAAGACGTTTCGCACCCAAACCATATTTCAGAAAGACGTTTCGCCCACAAATCATATTTAGGAAAGACATTTCGCACCCATTTCATTATTAGGAAAGACGTTTCGCCCCCCTCTTCATAATTTGGAAAGACGTTTCGCACCCTTTTCATAATTAGGAAAGACGTTTCGCTTGATATTCATAAATCAGCTTGATATTCATTTTTAAGAAAGACGTTTCGCACCCTAATCATAAAACAGCATACAATTGTTAAGATTACCGTCCCATTTATTATTAGGAAAGACATGTGTGTGTGCCCACTTAGGCTACCTTGTTGTTCATGCATTTACTATCACTTACCGTTTTCATCCTTGATTCAGCAACCTTAATGAAACATAAATAATTTAATGCAATACTGTAAGTTGTAATACATTAACCTATATAAATTTAAAGGCTGATTATTTATTTTAAGAAATATAGGGGCTAGGTATCTTAATTTTGGGAGGGGGCGAAACGTTTTCTCTGGGGTGCGAAATGTCCTATAAGGACGGGGGCGAAACATCTTCTCTAGGGTGCGAAACGTCCTATGAGAACGGCGCCAAACGACTTGCCTAGGGTGCGAAACGTCCTATAAGAATGGGGGCAAAATGATCTATAAGAATGGGGGCGAAACGTCTCACATAAGGGTTCGAAATGTCTTAATATAGAGAGGGGGCAAAACGTCTTACCCAGGGGGCGAAACGTCTTCTCTAGGGGGCGAAACGTCTCCATAGGGGGCGAAACGTCTCAATAGGGGGCGAAACGTTTCAATATGGGACGAAACGTCTCACATAGGGGGCGAAACGTCTTCCGTGGGTGCGAAACGTCTCACAAGGGGGCAAAACGTCTTAAACTTGGACAAGTCGTCACGGCGACGGGGGCGAAACGTCTTGAAGGTGGGTGCGAAAAGTCTTGGGGGGCGAAACGTCTATGGTGCGAAATGTCCTGGAGCCTTTGATATGACTTTCGACCGAGATCGAACGATATGCCCACGATATAAATATAGATACAATTTAAAAAGGTTATATTTAAATATAATTTATGATTTCTAATACTATAATACATTCGTTTATATTTAAACTCACACTATCCTGTTTCTGTTTATAGTTGCAGTAAAACCTTTTTAAGTTCAAATATACTTGACCACCAAATTAGTATCGAAGGTTACACTATCATTAGAAGAGACAGAATCTCTAAAGAAAGAGGTGGCCTAATAGTATACATGAAAAATGATATTGAATGTATTCGCCGCAACGATTTAGAACACGATATCGCGGAAGCTATTTGGTTAGAAATTAAATTAAAACAGAAGAAAATTATTTTAGCTTTTATTTACAAACCACCAAATGAGCATACTATTTCCTATAAAACGTGGTCAAATTATATGGATGACGCAATAAGTAGCGCATATGCCGAAGATAAAAATATAATAACCCTAGGCGATTTCAACATTGATCTGTTAGGTAAACACCCACATCAAGATTCTTGGTCATCAGTTATGGAAAATTATGAGCTGTCTCAACTCATTACGAATTATACCAGAGTCACACCAACCAGTCAATCACTACTTGACCATATATATGTATCAGATACTTCATTAGTTAAATATTCAGACGTGCTGCCGTGGGCACTTAGCGATCATTTTCCAGTTTATGTATTTCTTTCAAATGCAAAAATCGCAAACAAAAGAGATGTAAAACATATTGAAATATCGTATCGAAACACTAAAAAAATACATGAGGAATCATTTTGTAATGATATTGCTCAAGCATACTTATTGACTTTCCGAACCAATTTAGTGAACTTGAAAATGATGTAAATGGTGCTGTAAATCTAAAGTGTTTAATCAAATAAACAACAATTATTGTCCTAGGGTAACAGAGCGAATAAAGAGACAAAAACAACCTATTTGGATTACAAATGAAATAGTTAACATCATGCGTCGGAGAGACTTTGAGAAAAAGAGACATAATAATGCTGAATACAAAAAGCTCCGTAATAAATGTAAATTATTGATACGAAATAGTAAGACTACATTCTATAAAAAAACGAGACATAAATGTGAAAATGACCCACGTGAATTGGTAAAATGTTTTAATGACCTGGGAGTTGAAAATGTCAATCGTGATAAAATAAATAAAATTAGACACAAAGGAATTATTACAGAAAATGTGAAAGATATTTAACTATAAAAGTTTGTAAATATTGGAGCCAAATATGTCACTGTCCTTTCACAACAAACTCATACTTTTTGTCTAATTAAACTTGAGCAATTAATAGAACAGAGAGTTCCTCCAAATAATTGTTTTAAAATTCCTTTAATTAGTCACCAGTTTGTCTTCAAGTATATTAATGAGATAAAAGGGAACAAATCGACAGGGCATGATGATATAAGTGCTAGATTTATAAAAATTAACAGCTCCTTATATAACAGATTCAATAATAAAAAATTGCAATTCCAGCAATAAAACCGGGTGCTTCCCAGACACTTGGAAAATGGCAAGAGTTACCCCAATCCACAAAAAAGATTCGAAGAAATTTGCAGCTACCACCCCATATCAATTTTACCAAGGATTGATAACACAGAATATATAACTCGAAATGCTGTAAAATGACCAAATTAAATGTCGCCTGTGATAAAAACTATAGAACACACAGCGACAAAAAACATATTAATTTGTAGATTGGCATCTCGTCTATATGTTGGAATTATATTTTTACCAGTAGCTCATATATCTGAGGGTATAGCTCTTCCGAAAGTAGCCCACTCTCAGCTTTTTTCATCACCTCCAAAGCCATGTGTCGAGCGCCCATCAGCATTACAATGTCCCACCAGTACGCGCCACAGTCTCTAATTATGCACATTTCCAATGAGGTCTATATTTATAAACAGAACTGCTGTGTCCGGCAGCTGTATTTTGTTATTCTCCGCCACTGACCATCAATATGATGATCACGTGATGCCCCCTTCCACCAAACCTGTATTGTAACCAATATTGACTTAACTCTTTCAGCCCCGCGAGCCGATCAGAGCGGCTCTTATAGGCTTTTTAGATTTTCTCTCATTTAGTAAAGAAGTAACTTACAAAAAAGGAAAAAAAAAAAAACAAACTGATATATGCCTTTTAAAACGATACTGAAACCCTTGCATTGTGGCAGCTTATAACGGTTGGCCTACTACTTTATTTTTGTTAATTTATTTTAAAAAATCTATTTTAGTTAATTTGCCGTAAAAGAGCAGGTGATGCAAGCTCACAGCACAAGCATGCCGGGAATGCAATGCTGTTTTGATATTAGGCCATTGACGAAGTTGAGTGGACCACCATTAAACCAGCATTGGGTCAGTCTAATGTGGCTGATATGAGGGTACATTATATCAGCTGGCATGCAGTTGAATACCCAGTGAACGCGGCATATTGGCCCAATGATGTCTTAGGGTTGGCTCACCTCCTGCAACGCTGAAACAACATTAATCCAGCATTAGTGTTTAATAGGCATTGACTTGCGGTTCGTTTGTATGTAAGTTAGACTCGTTTGTCCACTCATTGTACATACAACAATGTACAGGGACATCTTGATCAAACGGTGCGACATGGATATATATTGCAGGAGCATGTGTAATCCCGTGGGAATTCACTGGTTAAAATATGCCACTTATATGAAAATGTTCAGAATCGACCACGGAATAAGAAAAAGTTTGATGGAGTTCGTAAATGGGTGTCAAAACCCTCTTATCACCAATAATTGAGATAGACAGACAGACAGACAGAATTTTTATTGACGTAAAAAGTCCTCATGGACTTATTTGTCATCGTAAAACATACAAATACAAAAAAATAAGCCGATCAAAACAATGGTGATTCTTATTGTAAAATAATATCCACAAATAATTAATAACAAATATAGAGCAGCAAAATAATTTTAAAATACAGATAAATAAGGCGATAAAAGCAATAATTGTTCTGACCGTACAACTATTATCACAACAAATAATTAATACCAACTATAAAACATTAAAATAATTTTAAAATACTGGTAAACAAGCAAATAGAGAAAATACAACTATTATAATGATTAATAATATAAAAAGGTTAGGTAATTTTTTTAAAACACAACTTGACATATTTTGCTAACATGTCGAGTACAGTAGAATTGTTACTGTTTAACAACAGTATACATTTTTTTTCAGCAGTTTCACCATGGAAATGAGAAATAAACAAATTAATATTACTAAAAAATAAAGTTCTTTCTGTATTAAAATATGGGCGCGTTATTAAAAAGTGAACTTCATCATCATTTCTGACTCACATCTTAAACAAATTCTATCTTTTATTGGTAGATTTTCATGTCTCCCTGTTTCAATTCTTAAACAAAGTGACGATAAACGTAACTTAGCCATAGCTGTTATGTCTTTAATATTTGTCAAAAATAATAAATAATGTTCGATATTAAATGATTTTTTAAAAGTAATATAAGTACGTAACTTGGGGGCGCTGGTTGTTGCTTGACGCCAGATGTTTATGTAATCATTTTTAATGGTAATTTCAATATCTTTCATAAAACGTTTACTGTTTTCTATGCGTTGTTCCCGCCAAGTATCTTGAAGACCAATGCTACATAAAAGCTGTTTGACATGAGTTACCCAGTTAACTTTGCCTGATCGATCGAAATGAATTAAAGATTTTTAACAATGCCTCAATGGGCTACGGGACGAGGAGTTCAGTATGTGACACCAATATTTTAAAGTCATTATTTTTGGAGGTATAAAAATGGGAAATTGACCTGTTTCCCCATATACACCTGGCGAAGAAGTGTGGCGACTTACGCCCAACATTAGTTTAAGATATTTTAATTGTACTTGTTCAATTTCTTTTGTTTCTTTACCGTTATACATAAGCTCGCTGCAGTACATTAAAATCGGCAATATTTGAACATTTAACGTTTTTAATGAAATTCTAGGTGGCAATTTACCGACACTAGCAGAACTGTAATGTCATGATATTGTTTGCACTGAGAAAAGCGCGTGAGATCATTGTCTTTTGAAAATTTGTTACATGTGCGTTTTAATTCTTTGCATTCACTATCAAACCAAAACTATCTATTTCTGGATATTTTTTAAAAACATGCATTAGCAATTGTTGTCATCAGATTATGTAACAGGTCTAATAGCATATTGCTATCAGCAAAATTTGCAGCTAAATCATAAAATTCCGCGTAGAATTCACTACATATGTTACTGCACTAAAAAACCTGGTAGCACTTAGAATTATCTGTATCAAATAGATAAGTGTATAACTGACGTTTATCTGTTATACGAATTGTCTCAACTGGATCAATATTTTCTTTAAAATTAAGGCAAGACAAGGAAAATAAAAGTGGACAATGATCTGAATCAACTGATAACTGTCCAATTTTAAAATCTCGTAATAAGTTTACAGATAATTGTGACATCAACAAATAGTCAACAGTACTCTTACCCATTCTGTTATAGTAGGTGTATGACCCTTTTTGCTTATCTGCATAAGATCTAACATTAATTAAAAATACACCACTGCCAATACAAGTCTCTACGAGGCGTTTACCATAAGTATTAATACGAGTGTCCATGTTATATCTATCAGTTATATTTTCTCGGTCATCAATAACGTCTTTAAGGCTACCAGTTCTAGCATTACAATCGCCCACCATGATTATGCGATGGGTTTTTATAGAACGTGATAACTGTTCATCTATCATATCAAAAGCTTCAATTTTCGCACCATTATAACTTGAGTCCTGAGGTGAAATGAAAACACAGCCTATTTTTGTATCTAGATTAGAATCACCAAAAAGTTTACTGTTTATAGTAATCCAGACTAAACATTCATGAACTTGTTGAATTTTAACATACTTTAAAATGGAATTTTTTATTAGTATGCCAAATCCACCAGAAAATCTGCATGCTTTTGGATGCTTTTCATTTCTCGAAAAATTGAAATATGTAGAATGAGCAATATTTATTTCATGGTCTGGACTTTTCATTGTTTCCAACAGTATTATAATATGTTTTTTTATTAAATAATTTAGAGTTTCACTTTGGTCAAGTTTGTCGCCGATGCCTCGAATATTCCAACCTATTACACTGACGGTATCTTCATTGTAGTTACACTTTTTGGTTTTATGCTTAGATAAATTGTTTATCTGTCGTTTTTGTGATTGTTCTCGTGAAAATTTAAGCAATTGTTGATACATTTTGCCAACTTGATGGTCCCATTTTCATTCAAGTGTAATCCATCGATTTTGTAGTCCTTATGTTGTAGAAATGAATCGTTCTCCACGTGAAAAACACATTCTGTCATACTAGCTTTAAATTGAAGGAAATTATTGAAGCTGATGATACTTGCGTTTAAGTGAGAATCATCCCATCGTCGTGGTATACCCGTCATATATACCTCGGCTATGTTGTTTAATGACAAAGCACTGTCTATTAAGTTATCATAGTGGAGCACTCTTGTCCCAATGAAAGTGACTTTATCGTGTTTGTTCCACACAGAAAAACTAGTCGATTACTGTCGCTGTATCCATTGTTATCTTTTAGATCCTTTTCCACTCGCATAATTGACGCACCACGCTTCACGTACACACAGGTGTTCTTTCTTTTTAATTTTGAGCCAAGAGTTGCTCCTAGAGAGTCACTAACAACAGTTGTTTTCTTGTAATGTCTTACCTCTCTTTTCTCTGTCTCCTGTCTCTTATTCTCAGATTGGGGTACAACGCGTGGCCGGATAATCACAGGTATAGGCTCCGGCTTCTCTGCACAATAGTTGTCATTTACCACATCCTCGTTGTTTGCTGTTTCTTCCCATTTTCTGGTTGTTTTTTCGTCTATCTCGTCGGTTCTTTCTACTTTTCTTTTTCTCCTCTATTTTATGCCACTCCCTACCATCAGTGAATATTACACTATCCTCCTCTTCTTTACGTTCAACTATATTGTCTTTTTCAAACAGCTGATTATTTAGTCTAGTTATTTCTTTATGTAATCTCACTTAGAGACAATATTATTTCACCAAACCATATGTATATGTTCGATATCAAGGAATGCAATAAAACAAATGATACATTTATTTGACATCATCAGCATGTAAAATTAAAAATGTCCGCCATGAAGTAAATGAAGTGAGCATATCGTCGCTAATAATTTAGATAGAGACAAGATTATTTCACCAAACCGTATGTTTTCGCAATCAAGAAATGCAATAAAACAAACGATACATTTATTCAACATATCATGCAAAATTCAAGAGGGCCGCCATAGAATGAACATTTTGATATAGGTGGCATATTTTAACTATCAAAATACCACGGGAATTTATTTAAGCACAAAAGCATCCCCACTAATAGTTTCACAAACAATAAGAACTCGAAAAAAATATATTATACATCTAGATTTGTGCACAACAGCTTTTGTAAATAGCAGTTTTCTCGTGTTTCGAGTGCGGTCTCTAGTTTGGGTTCAGTTGTCCCAGCACCATGCAATTGAGGTTTCGCGTACTAGGGCAGACATTGCACCGCAGCGTGGACCAGCTACTGTTAGTGTTGTACAGTTGTACGAGTTACAGCAACAGGGGAAGTTGATCTCTGGTGGTGATCCCTTGCTGGTGATGCAATAAATTTGATGAAAGGTCTCTTAGATGACGATAACTGGGTGGACAATGCCAAAAGTGATAAACATATGGACAAGTTTGGGGCTGTCATATGTATTTTGTGCTTGTGTGTCAAAAGACGAATTTAAGTCAGTTTTTTATGCCGTGAGATTTCTTCCCGATTATTTTGTGGAGAAGAATGTGCCATTCAATAGATTGGTCAGTAAGAATTCCATAAAATGGTATACACTTCGTAATATTGCCACCAGATCTTCGTTGGAAGATCGACCAACGCGAACAGAATCATCGTCCAACTACCCTATCCACCTTTTAAGTCTTCGTAGTAAGGCTATTCGATAAATAATCTAAATACAAATAACAATAATCAATCTGCTCAACTACGCAAGTATGAAAATCAAATAGAAGAGAGTTTAGAACGCATAACCAACAAAAAGTAAACAGCTACAATAATTATTTGTCCAAGCCATTTCACAAGAAGCACTGCCTAATCTTTAAAATAGTAGCGTAAATGATTATTATTCAATCGATAGGATATCAAAAAGACGTAGTACTACACTTCTTTTGCTATTTGCGTTTATTCAAAGTCATATTTTCACATTTTGTATCTTGAAATTTTAAGCTGGCAATCATCGGATTTGAATTGAGCACAACAAGATCTTTGAAAAACATCAACAAAACATTGTATGGTCTATATGTCGAATCCTGTTTCTGGAACAAGGAATAGCAATGTATAATGTAAGTCTGTGGTCTGGGGAGCAGTGTCATCTCATTCATCCCCCCATCATCTGGAAGTTCTTCTGGCACAGTTTAGCTTATATATGTGCAAATAGGTCGCATAAAACCCCATTTATTTCATGTCATTTGCTTGGAATATAAAGTTATTCACGTGGATTTCCGCCTCCTCTTTGTCTCAGACCCTTTTTATCAAGATGCTTCTCATGCTGATCCCGGACTAAACCAGCAAGTCTCGCATTAGTAGGCTATACTTCCTCATTATGCACTGGCATCGTGACAGCAACTCGGTGAACTTAAATCACACTAATTAGGCCACTGAGAAAATATAATGATAACCAAATTAACAAATACGGGGTTCACTATTATGTATTAACCCCAAATTACACGTTTTGCTTTATGCATGTATTTAAAATGAAATCTATTGACCCTCACTCTCCTGGACAATTTTTGAAAACTCCAGGTAATGTTTGGACACCTTATTATATTTATATTTAATATCCGTTAGTTTTCACTCAAAGTGTTGGGGCAGGAAAAATGCTGAGGCATCAAACATATTAACCTCCTTGAATTTTAGGCAGTACATTTAATATCTGAACAGGCGGATTATATAAATTTGTGTTCAACTTCAGTTGAATATCCAAAGGATATAATTTTTAAATGACACTAGTTATGTAACTACAATATGTTATAAAAATAAAAATAAAAAGATAGAGTCAGGTTCTAAACTCGCATGCGTGTAAGCCTTCAGCATACAGTACAGTGAGGTTGATGAAGTAACCTGATTATAAGACTGGATACTACTCCAACGAGACACTCACCCAACGCTGTTTTAATGTTAGGCTAACGTCTGCGACGCTGGCCCAACATTGAACCAACATTTCAGAAATGTACAATGTTTAAAAGAAAGTCCTCCTTCCCAGCAAACACAAAACATTTGTATAACATTTATACAACATCGGCCCAACGTCTTCGACGTCGGTCCAACATTGTATAAAGTCATACAAATGTGTTGTGTTCACTGGGTGTCGGTACACGCGTGAGGTCAACCTGTTTCGAAATACCCACAGTAATACAGTCAGATTGTTTGCAAAGCAAGGCCCAGCTAAGATCCAGGACAAAGGGCTTTGAGATTCGATGGAATTGTTACTAATAGATGTCGCTCAAGTATATATGAACTTGCTGTGATTTGAGAACTTGCTCTTAATGAGACTTTGGGTATGAAACGCATATTTAGTATTATTATGGAATAGGGCCTTGGCCTACCCACGGGTACTATTGCATTCTAGGGGACCCTTGTCCCGCGAATTTTGACAGTTGACCATACCTTTAAATGAATAGATATGGGCTTTAATAATATATGTAATAATCCTTTAATTGTAAAATTCAGTTAGTTCCACGTCAGTTATTAGTTAGGTTGATGACTTTTTAGGATATGTGCATACAAAGTTCAAAAATCAAATTATAGTATTTTTTGGTTCGAAATAGCACATAATTCCAAGTATATATAAGTGGCCTTCCAGCAATTAAAAATGTCGAGTCACTGTAATTTTACTTTAGTAAACATTAAATCAATATTGGGTTAACATCTCGTGCCAGCAGGTTTATCTGGTTATGTAGCCACAGTAACCAGTACAGCTCTCCACGGTGCAAGGCCAGAAAACACAATACATTGAATCAATTAACCCAATATGGTGGTTGTTGATACCAATGCTGGTTTAATGCTGGCCCACCGTTTATGACGCCGAATCATCAGTAAACCAACATTGTTTCACCTCTTGTTTACTGGTGTTCCACTGTCAAACTGGCAAACCTAAGATATTGCGCCAACTCTGGTGTAATGTCAGTTCACCATCAGCGACGCTGTTCCGGCAATAATTCGACTTTGGGTCAATGTCTTGTGTTTGATATGGAATGGGCCTTCCAGCCGACATAAAACGTTGAATCAATGTTGGCTTAACGTCGGTCCACCTTCTACGACGTTGGCCCAACTTTAAACCCAGATTGATTGAACGTATTGTGTCCGCTGCAGTGGGCTGTATAGTCCGTGATACAGACCAAAAGTTGGTACCACTCGGAGGTACCAAACGAAATTTTTACACCTCCTTAGACATGCCTAGAGCATGTCAAAAATGTATGATGGACATCTGAAAGGAGTAGCTTTTTAAAAATATAGCGATTTTATTATTTTTCAAGTTTCGCTACTGTTATGTATATGAAAAATCTATAATAAATAGTGTTTGGACACAGTTGTATGCCTCGTCAACCTACCTACGACCAGAAACACTATTTAGACGGATTTCTCATCCGTCCATCTGCCCCTCCGTCCGCTAATTGTTTGTCGGTCTGTCCACCGTCAGTCCGTCGTCCGTTCGTCCGTCTGTCCATCCGAGCAAATTAATTAAGTTTGCTGTGGATAATCATCGGCGCCTGAGTCTAACCATCTTTGTTGTTTTATTTTTGTTTTGTTTTCTTGTTCGTTTTTTACAGGTTTTCTCTGTATGTAGATTTCAATGAACATGTTCTATTACCGTTATTGCTATGGACATATTTCACCACTCTTTCCATACACAGATGTATAGGCCCTAAATCCAAGGTCGGTGAATTGGATGTTGAATGAATAGAAATAAATAATCCCAAACAACCATCTATAGTACTGGTAGGATACATTTCAATTTTCAGCATTTTTAATATCGTGAGGAGAATATAATAATATTATTCCTTAATATACTTAGTTAAGAGATAATGATAATATTTGCAGGTGGTGGTCAGCAGCATATCATATTATATACGTTGATTAATTAAGACAATTGTTAAAGTAACTTTGACACAAATTTGAACGAAACATTTATACATATATTATTCTGTTCCAGTAGCCTGTAAATAGGCGGAGGAGCAAGATGGAATCCGACGAACTGGCATCACACTCAAAACGAGCACGAACAGATGTACATATGTGCGCTATTTGCCACACAGATTCACCAGAATGGAATCAATTTGTCAGTATGCGACTTGCACAAGTATCCCTGATATATATTACCACAGGGAGTGTCGTTCCAATATCACTCACAAAAAAATGCTAAATAAATTGATGACAAATTCTGAAATTGACAATGATGAAGCTGGACCATCTCAGCCAAGAAGGACACCTCGCGGGTCTCATGTGAGTGAATCGTCCAGAGTTTATGAGGAAGTATGCATATTCTGCAATAAGAAAAGCAAATATTTAAAGGGGAAAGATCAAGAGAAGCCCTTATAAAATCATGTGATTTGCGTGCTGATGAGACAATTCGTAAAATAGCCCAGCATAAGATGGACTCTGTCATTTTAGCCATATGTTCAAGAGATTGTGCGGCAGCTGAAGCCCACTATCACAAGTCTTGTTACATTAATTATACTAGGCAAAGGATTGAAAAACAAGTAGCAGATAATTGTGAGGATGATACTGATATGTATTTAAAAACAGGAGAGAAGCATTTCAGCTTCTATTTGATGATATCCGAGACAAAGTATTTACATCATCCTGTGTAACAACAATGATGGAATTCACTAAGAAGCTGGTTACCATCTTTAATTCATTGGGGGGGACTGTGTGAGAGAACATACAAAAAAACACATGCGCCGAAAACTGGAAGCTGAGTTTGGTCACAGTCTGAAAATATTCCCTGACGAGAAAGGGAAATTACTTGTTCTGCCAGACAATCTTACAACTGAGATGCTTGCCATCGAGTATATGCAACTTAAAAAGGAGTTGGAATCACATAAATCAAAACACGAAATGGCTCACATGGTGAAGGCCGTCGCTTCATCAATCAGGAATGACATCAAAACAGCTCAACAAAATCAACCATGGCCACCTATGCCGGAAGACCTGGATCATAGTTATGTATCTCCCCCAGATTCACTTATCCAATTTCTACGGACTCTTATAGGCGGTGATCAAATATGCAATCCATCTGAGCGCATTCAAAAACTTGTGTGGTCGTATGCTCAAGATCTGATTTATAGCACATCAGCTGGGTCAATAAAGACAGCAAAGCACATATTGTTGGGCAAAGTACAAATTATGTAAACGGCAGACCCAGCGTGCCATCAGGTCTGCCAGGTGGTCTTTTTTGAAAAACAAACTTTCTGAATCTTTAGAACAAAAAAATTCAAAACCACTCTGGCGTTATATCAAATCAAAACGTCAGGATGGAAATGGTGTCTCTCCTTTGAAGGAAAACGGCCAGCTGCATTCAGATAGCAGACGTAAGGCCGAAATATTAAACAACCAATTTTGCTCAGTTTTTACCTCGGAAGACACCACAAATATACCTGAACTACCCGGACCACCGAATACTGAAATGCCTAAATTTGAAATTACTGTTCAAGGTGTAACTAAATTACTCGAGGGTTTAAACGGCGGGAAAGCACCCGGACCAGACGAGCTCCCGAATCTGATTCTGAAGAATGCTGCCAACGAAATATCTCCCTTTCTTAAAATTATTTTTGATCAATCTCTACAGACGGGCAATTTACCAGATGACTGGGTAGAGGCTAATGCTGCCCCAGTCTTAAAAAAAGGGGATCGGCACTCTCCGGCAAACTACAGGCCGATATCCCTCACATGTGTTTGTGCCAAATTACTCGAACACATCATTTGTAAACAAATTATGTCCCATTTTTCGGAAAACAAAATTTTAACACCTGTACGACATGGCTTTCGCTCAAAACACTCATGCGAAAGCCAGCTTTTGATTACAACTGATGAATTTATTCAAAATTTTGAAGGCAAGACACAAACAGATGTTGTTGTCTTAGATTTTAGTAAGGCCTTTGACGTTGTCCCCCATCAACGCCTCTTACACAAACTCGACCACTATGGAATTCGGGGAACAACGCTTAATTGGATTCAAAATTTCTTGACCAATAGAACCCAAAAAGTAGTAGTTGATGGCAGCTCTTCAGAATCAGCTCGTGTAAAGTCCGGTGTGCCCCAGGGTACTGTTCTCGGACCCCTACTTTTCTTGACCTACATTAATGACCTCCCTTCCACGGTCTCGTCGCAGGTTCGTCTCTTTGCAGACGACTGTCTCCTGTATCGCCCGATAAAATGTCGGGCAGATCAGGAAAAACTGCAGAGAGACCTATCTGCGTTACAGGACTGGACAGATCGATGGGGGATGTGCTTCAACCCCTCGAAATGCTCGGTCCTGAGGGTGTCCAGGCCGAAATAAAAAAAACCTGGAATTCCAGTACACCCTGAAAGGTGAAACATTAGAAAATGTTTCATCAACACCATATCTTGGTGTTTGCCTTAGCGAGACTCTGGAATGGGAGGCCCACATTAACAAAATTACAAGTAAAGCGAATTCCACCCTGGGCTTCCTTCGGAGGAACCTGAAGGCATGTCCCCCTAAATTAAGGGAGACTGCCTATTTCTCCCTGGTCAGATCATCCTTAGAATATTCTTCAGCAGTTTGGGACCCCTTTAGACAAAAAGACATTGATAAATTAGAAAAAATTCAAAGAGCAGCAGCAAGATTTGTCACCCAAAATTATAGACAAACAGCCAGTGTGACATCTCTCATTCAGAACTTGGGCTGGACTGACTTGAAAACAAGACGAAAAAATTCCAGGCTTTTATGTATGTTCAAAATTTTAAATGAGTTAGTTGAAATTCCTATCAATGACCGTTTAATCCCAGCAGATAGAGGAACACGTGGTGGGCACAATCAGGCTTATAAACACATCAGAGCTAACACCACACTGGGACAAAATTCTTTTTGGCATCGAACTATCCCTGATTGGAATTCTCTTCCGGCAGCTGCCACAGAATCGAAAACTGTGGCAGCATTCAAGAGTCAGCTGGTCGACTAGATCTGCCAGCCTCTTCCCCCCCCCTTCAGTCTGATACTCCACAATGGAGGGCTGCTGGAGTATTTACTCAAAGTCAAAGTTACCCTGGACTGTGAAGACCCTGACAGGGAATGTAGAACTTATTAAAATTATCAATCGCCTTGGGCATGGTGTGTCATATTCAATGCTACAAGAAATAGAAACCGCACTTTGCATCTAAAAGGTCACTACACAAGACAACCAAGGTGTCACACTCCCCACAAATGTCTATCCTTGCATCCCCACTGTACTAGCATATGACAACATTGACAGGAGAGAAGAAACATTAAGTGGGGATGGAACTTCACATCGAATAAACGGTATAATAATTCAACCTGAGGTATTTACTGCTGAACCAAAACAGGTGCGAGTTGCAGTACCAAAACGTAAGCAGAAATCTGTCTCTCCCATGCATTTAATTATGCCACAATACAATGCTGGCAATAGACGTTGCCCACCACTAACTGTCACAATTTTACTTGATGATGAGGGATATGAAGAGAAAATAGCCCATTTAAAAAATGTGATATGGACATTGATACGTCAGTGTGATACAAACAATCAGATCGCGAGTTCATGGACAGGATTCAATATTTTAACAAGAAACAACATCAGTGTTTCAAAAGGCTACCTTCAAAAGGCTACCTTCCAACAATCCATGGACCTGCTACTAACATGTCTACCGTGTATGAGGTACTGTGCCAAGCACAGAACATCACAAAAACCCCCCATATTGAAGAAGTGATATGCGTTTTCGATCAGGCTTTGTATGCAAAAGCAGCTGAAGTGATGTGGAAACAACCCCAGCAATTTAGCCAAATAGTTCTCCGGCTTGGTGTTTTTCACACCATTTGCACTTTATTAGCAGTTATTGGCAAGAGATTTGGAGATGCAGGTTTGCGTGATGTAGCAATTGAATCTGGTATAATTGCAGAAGGATCAGTTGGCAGTGTACTAGACGGCAAACAATACAACCGTGGTGTTCGACTGCACAAAATAATATATGAAGCACTAGTGAGGATCGTGTGGAAAGGATTCCATTCATGGCTAGTGGACGATCACCCTGATGACCTGCCATATATGAACGTGGTTGTCTTAAAAATGAAGGAACTATATGATGATCTGTGTCAAAGTCGTCTTTATGAAATCATCCAAAACGAGTCTTGTGCTCGAATATTTATGCTGTACAACACATATTTTGAAAAACTAAGAAAACAAAGTGGCCAAATAGCATCATTCTGGATGTCTTACATTGACATAGTGGATATACTTCTAGGTCTTATCAGGGCATCGAGAGAGGGCAATTGGCAGCTGCATTTGAACGCCATTCACTCTATGATCCCTTGGTGCTTTGCATATGATCGACAAAACTATGCACGTTATCTTCCCATCTACTATGATCAAATGACAAGCCTACCTAAAGATCATCCATTTTCATATGAACACCTTCAACAGGGAGGGCTATCAGTTCAGAGGTCAGAGCACAACCCTTTTGGGAAAGTTCTAATTGATCAAACAATTGAAGAAACTGTGAACAAGGACACTCAAACCCCTGGCGGAACTAAAGGCTTCAGCTTGAAACCGGCAACGCTAACAAAGTACTACGTAAATGCAGAATACCGTAGCACATGTCTGAGACAACTTCGTAGCATTATTGACCAGCAGAGCTCAAGGCTGAGTCACCACGATCTTCAACCAACTCGCATTAAAAAAAAATGAGTCAGACGTTCAGTCATTGATTTATTAGAAAACAGCTGGACAAACCCTTTATCTGAGACACCAGGTGCTCTTGCCGGACTTGCAACTGGTAGAGTGGCCCCGAGTGATGTAACGCGTGATCTTCTAGATGCTCATCAGCTTGGAAATGCTGCATATGAAAAGTTCCAGTCTGAACGCATTGAAGCTAACCCTCATCAGTTTCATGATCGACTACCTGAGCTCAAGTTAAAAACATTCAGTCACCTAAAGCATCAAGTTAAATCTGTTCACAAGAACAAAGAGAAGGCTGATCACAAACTATTTGGACAGATGGTTCTGATTGCCAATTCCAGAAATTTAGACATCCGTGAAGTTTTGCAGCACCCTCTGGGTCCTATATCATGGTCTCTAGCCAACTGTGATGGTACTATGAAGAAAACTAACAAGGCTGTATTAGCAAACAGACTTGAAGAAAAGGTGTCTGCAACAGAATCTGTCTCAGTGCCATCACTGACCATCATTGATGGAATGTCACTGATACACAAACTACCTGGTGAGAATCGTACATTTTCTGAAGTGTCTGATCATTTATTCTCGTTGGTTCTACAAGCAGCAGGTTCCAGCGAAGGAGTTGAAATTGTGTTTGATGTTTATAAGGATCAGTCAATAAAGGATGCAGAGAGACTGAGCAGAGGATCCAGTGAAGGTGTACAATTTACTCAAATATTGCCTGCCCACAGAATTAAAAACTGGAGACGAATTTTAACCTCACAATCAAGCAAAACACAACTTACCAAATTTGTTGCTGCTGACTGGAGGCAGCCACGCATACGAGAAAGATTGGGCTCAAAAGTTTTACAGCTAATGAAAAGTGATGAAAAGTGTTTCAGAATTACGCATGAAGCCGCAGTAGAGGTTGGAGAGTTGAAAACCTCTCAAGAAAAAGCAGACACTCGTATTATCTCGCATGCCAAGTATGCTTCAGGTTACAAATCGATTATTTTAGTAGCAGATGACACTGACATTTTGCTTCTCTGCCTGCGATTTTGCAATGACATCGATTCCAATATCTACATACAGAGGTCCAGCAAGTCACGGATCAGACTGATAGATGTAAAAAAGTTGGCATCTGCAATAGGGAGAGGGGTATGCAACTCACTGATTGGCATGTATTCGTTTACAGGATGCGATACAGTAAGTTCATTTTCTGGCCATGGAAAACTTAGCGCATTGAAAATACTGATTGAGAATAAGAAATTCCAAGATGCTTTTGCCAGATTTGGTCAACAATGGACTGTTCCAGACGCTCTTTTTGACATACTACAAGAATTCACTTGCCGTCTCTACTCCTTGCGGTCAACAACCTGTGATGTAAATGACTTACGTTATGAGTTATTCAGAGCCAAGAAAGGAGCTGTAGCTTCTGGGGAGCTCCCACCCTGTAGTGACTGCCTCTGTCTTCATGTCGAAAAAGGTAACTATCAAGCAGCAATATGGCAAAATTGTTTGGAGAAGTTTCCTCGTGTACCAAACCCTGCAGACGGGCATGGTTGGTCAGTAGACAATTGCGACTTGACAGTGCAATGGATGAGTGGCTCTCCAGCTCCGGATATGGTCCTTAATTTTATGTCCTGTAACTGCAAACGGGATTGCCAAGGGTCATCCTGTCAATGTGTAAGCAATGGACTGAAATGTACAGATGCATGCTTTCTGAAAGACTGCTCCAATGTTCGAGAAGACGAAGATCTCGAACAAGATTCTGATGAAGAGGAAGATTGTGATTCTTTTTAATTATTGATTTCAACAGTAATTATAATAACTGTTTATGGTGACTGTGTCGTTAACATGATTGAAGGCTGATGTAATTGTTTATATAATAACTGGTTTTAAAAATAATTTCTGATCAAAATGTTTATTTCTTTGGTCAAACCGTCATCTGCAGCTAGTCATGTGTTGCTTGTCATTCGAGCTAGTCAGTCATTGCTTGTATGAAATATATCTCTGTTGCAAGCTAAGTATTGAAGAACAGTTACTTAAGAGAACAGTTACTTAAAGTTAATGTCTGCTTAATTTTTTTAAATAACACTAATATATAATCATATACAATCATGACCCCATTATTTAGTCAACTGTACTCTATCTGTATAAAACAAAACATTTTTGGTTTCATTCTAGTCAAAAAGTGTCATGTCACTTGCAGCTATTCATTTAGCTTTAGTAGGCCTATGTGGCAATATCTGTCCCAAACCAGGTATTTGCAATATCTAGTTACATTTTTAGTATATCGCTTAAAATATCATCACATAATTGGCTTGTAAATGTGTCTTGTATATCCAGAAACATGACACATCGACTCAATGTTGGCCCGCCGTCTATGAAGTCGGCGCAATATTGGTACAACATTTTGTCGATGTGTCGTGTTTGCTGGGTATGATGAATATTATCTGTTATGATTATTAATCAGGATATTGCTTATGTCCTAGTCAAATCGTATAATTTCACTTGATATGTCTGGATTTAATTTTTTAGTGCTCAAAGGGTCATTTTCGCATATTGAAATCCCTTTAATAATTTATTTTTTATGTTTTCGCAGTTGCGATTGCATGCATTTCTGCATTGACATATCTCATATAATCATGTGATCGGCTTGTTAAATGTGTCTGATAACTGCCTTTGCAGTAATCTAAGCCTTTGTGTTTAAATGATATTCATACATTTTTATATATTTTCATATCATCTATAGTGTTTATAGTAACTGTTGTTGAAGTATTTGTTTTTTTTCTGTTTTATTTTTAAGTTAAGTGATTTTTCAGTAGCCTTTGTTTCCAGACCAGGTGGGTCCTTATGCGGAATTTCAAAGATCTCTAATCAACTGATTTACTTCTTGAGTTTGGGATTGTTTTTCCTCCAGCCTAAAATTGCATATGTGGTACTACTCAGCATATTTCGGCTGCGCGACGGCTACGGTGTAGAGCACAGTGTAGCTATTTTATCTCTGGTTTTGGTGCGGGAAACAGATGACAGACAATTGTCGGTTATTTTATTTTATGTGTACAAATAGTAAACTTTATAATCTATACTATGTACATTTTTAAATTGCTATTGCTATTTTAAACAATGGATATTATTTTATTCTATAATTTTAATTCTCTTATATGGTTGACAGGCATTGTAGAGGTCGTCTCGACCTGTTCCCGTCAACCAAAGTTATTAACATGTTCAAAAAATGATAATAATAATAATTATAATGTACCATTTTTGCATGTTTTTAACTGGAAGTCAAATAATCATAAACATAAGTACATAACTGTGTATTATGATGAATATAATCTCCACTGATTATTCATTAAGATTTTGAATATTTTCCTAGTAAAATCGTACCAAGTCACTTGATTTGGCTGTTTTTTTATTTTATTTTCAGTGCTTAAAGGGTTATTTTCGCATATTAAAATTAGATTAAATTTAATCAAAGTGTGTTTTTGTGTTCTTAGTCACCATTGCATGAATTTCGGCTTTAAAATGTCCCCCACAGCCATCTTATTACTCATCACTTACATGACATAATGACAGAATATACCGCGAGAGAATCCTAAAAATAATACGATAGTACATATAAACAAAGTGTTTTTTTCTAACCTTAAGCTACTACTTACAGAGGTCCATCATACCATTTTATACTCCTCAGATGTATGGCTAAACGAAAAGCAAAAAATTTTTTGGCACCTCCATTTGGTACCAATACCCATTTTTTTGCTATCCTTACCACGGACTAGTATCAGTATGTTCAAATTAGACACATTGCCGCGCCTAGAATGACCACGTGGTCGCTCGTGTACACGTGGTTGACAACCTGATCACCTGTCTGATGCTCCAATAAGAAAGGGCTAGGCCATATATTATGATAATCATTCCTGATTCAACTCAGATTGAAGCAAACACCCGCTCGACACATGCCCGCGGTACAGGCAGAACACTGGCTTTAGTGATATACCAGTACGATCCTCGGGACTGCTTGTGAGAAAGCGTTGGATATATTATACAACTATATCCACCAGTGAAAAGTAGAGATAATTATCCAAAAATAATCGTTTTTATACTTAAAATCGGTCAGAAAACATCTAAGTTAGAGTACTTCAACTACATGCAAAAAATCTAAATATCACCATGTTGAGAGTTGTATATTCTGTGTTATCAATCCTTGATTTCACCAATAACTTCTAAAATGTTTGAAAAACACGTCGCAATTCATTTCTATGAATATATGACATCCTACAATTTACTTCATCAAAAGCAATCTGGTTTTAGGGCAAATCATTCATGTGAAACTGCATTTACCCTTATTGTAGATAGCTCTCAGCACTAAATAAAGGCAATCAAATTGGGATGTTGCTTATAGACTAATATGCAAAGAGTTCGATCTAGTAGATCACGATCTATTAATCAAAAAAACTTGAAATTTACAAATGTAATCATGCCTCACTACAATGGTTTAAATCTTACCTCAATAATAGGAAACAGTTGGTGGAAATAAATGGTACAAAGTCAGACCCACTAAAAATTAAATCCGGAGTGCCCCAAGGATCTCTACTTGGGCCATTCCTATTTCTTGTATTCATTAACGATATATCTCTGGAAGAACACTTAAGCGACATAAATTTATTTGCAGACGATGTCGTTGCGAGTGCGGAAAACAAATCCGAACATGAAATAATTGATAAATTGCAAAACTGTGCAAATAGTTTGGATAGATAGTACATAAGTAACAAAATGGTATTGAGCATAGAAAAAACTAAAACGTTATTTATCTCAAATAGTCAACCAAATTCTCAACAAATGGCTAACAACCATTTTGAAAATGTAAAGATAAGCGATACAATGATTGACGAAATTATTAGGTGTTAATGTAGATAAAACATTTTCCTGGTGTATGCAGGTTGCTCAGGTTAAAAAATGCACCTCTTATAGATTATTCATTCTTGAGAAAATTAGAAAATATTTACCATTAGAAATTAGAATTAAATTTTATGATTATTATGTCAAACCACTAATTGAATCTTGCAGCTCAGCTTGGGGCGTTTGTTCAAAAGAAAATCAAAGCAAAATAATTAAAATTCAAAAGAAAGCTGCAAGATTAATATTAGAAGCACCTCCTTTAACACCAAGCAAACACATGTTTCAAGAGCTCATATGGTAACCCTTTGTTAAAATTCAAATTTAAACAGGTCAGTCTAGTCTATAAAGCTGTAACTGGTAGTGTACCCTAATATATACAGACACTGTTTACTAATATTAAAGATCACCCAAAATATTCCCTCAGATCTTCAACAAATAACAAATTATTCGTTCCTGGAACACATCACAAATCATTTTCCTATACAGGCTTAATATTTGGAATGCACTACCAGAGAATATAAAAAAATCTGAAACATTTGCTAAATTCAAACAATTGTATATTAAAAATACATTAGAAGAAAATAAATACAGATCATTTCAACTAATTTCACAAGACCTGTATATATATATAATCATACTGTAGCTGTATTATTGTTCCTGGCAGGCGCGGGGCTTTTGCCTGGTGTTGGGAGGGTGCCGGACCTGGCCAGCATTTGACCGGCGCTGGGCTGACGTCTCGATTCTGCTGGGAACACGTGTGATA
>CAXHKU010000506.1:0-12689 GCA_964017125.1 Flabesymbios commensalis
ATATCAGTGCCTAATAAAAGAGCTCCCTAAGCAACATCATTCGAAGTATTCGAAAAATTTCAAAAATATATTGTTCAGAACAACTTGCTGCTCCATCCTTGTTTGAAAAAAAATAAAACAAAAATAATTTTATTTTTATATATGGTCTCACCACCCTAAATGAGCCGAAATCCAAGGGGGGTGGCTACTGACTAGAGAATCCCTACCCAAATTACTGCTTTAAATGGTTGTTTCCGCTTCTGGTGAATTAAGAAAAATACAGGAATGTTGTAATTATGTGGATAAATTGTAAGCACACACTGTTTTCGCTATCTGTGATATGAGGTATAACTGTTATGTGAGATTTTCGGATGGACACATGGGGTGAGAAGGATTTGTGTCTTTTCTGGGAATGGGCGCAAGAATATTTCGGGAGATCTGGGCAAAACGGACCATTTTTTCAACATTGGAGCGTAGCTCAAAACGCAGGAAGTTAGCATACCATTTTCGAAACAGTTTTTGAAAAAGGACAGCTTAGGCTTTATTATGGTGTGTCACATAGGGGGGCAGCTAGGGACGAAAGTGGTGATTTCGGCCCTTGGAATGTTGGCATTATACATGTGTTTCAATGGGACTGGCATTTGGGGTGGTGAGACCATGTGTGTATAGGGCATTGAAGCAGGGTTAGGATTATATATTATAATGTTTCTGCTGTTGAATTGGAAGAAAAAGTATTCAAATGGTGTTTAAATGTATTCTGATAGTCGATGCAACAAATTAGGCTGTAAAATTTCGAATAAAAGACATATAATTAATGGATGGATGTGACAACTGGAAGATAGGCCCAAGATGGCGTGTTTTGGTTGGTAATTCGTAGATAACATGTTTTCTTTTGCTACTTTGACTTGTTGTATGGGTACAAATACATAGAAAAATACGGGAAGTTTAATCCTTTGTAATATCATTATACCATTTATCCCAATTGATATATTATTTTTCTTCATAATTCTAAATAATAAATAGTCACCATGACTACCTATTGTGATTAAATAAGAGTAGGAACTGCAACTTCATCTAACCACGTTTCCCGCAGTGCAAAATTACGGAAAAAGAGCTGATTTTCACAATATCAGTGCCTAATAAAAGAGCTCCCTAAGCAACATCATTCGAAGTATTCGAAAAATTTCAAAAATATATTGTTCAGAACAACTTGCTGCTCCATCCTTGTTTGAAAAAAATAAAACAAAAATAATTTTATTTTTATATATGGTCTCACCACCCTAAATGAGCCGAAATCCAAGGGGGGTGGCTACTGACTAGAGAATCCCTACCCAAATTACTGCTTTAAATGGTTGTTTCCGCTTCTGGTGAATTAAGAAAAATACAGGAATGTTGTAATTATGTGGATAAATTGTAAGCACACACTGTTTTCGCTATCTGTGATATGAGGTATAACTGTTATGTGAGATTTTCGGATGGACACATGGGGTGAGAAGGATTTGTGTCTTTTCTGGGAATGGGCGCAAGAATATTTCGGGAGATCTGGGCAAAACGGACCATTTTTTCAACATTGGAGCGTAGCTCAAAACGCAGGAAGTTAGCATACCATTTTCGAAACAGTTTTTGAAAAAGGACAGCTTAGGCTTTATTATGGTGTGTCACATAGGGGGGCAGCTAGGGACGAAAGTGGTGATTTCGGCCCTTGGAATGTTGGCATTATACATGTGTTTCAATGGGACTGGCATTTGGGGTGGTGAGACCATGTGTGTATAGGGCATTGAAGCAGGGTTAGGATTATATATTATAATGTTTCTGCTGTTGAATTGGAAGAAAAAGTATTCAAATGGTGTTTAAATGTATTCTGATAGTCGATGCAACAAATTAGGCTGTAAAATTTCGAATAAAAGACATATAATTAATGGATGGATGTGACAACTGGAAGATAGGCCCAAGATGGCGTGTTTTGGTTGGTAATTCGTAGATAACATGTTTTCTTTTGCTACTTTGACTTGTTGTATGGGTACAAATACATAGAAAAATACGGGAAGTTTAATCCTTTGTAATATCATTATACCATTTTATCCCAATTGATATATTATTTTTCTTCATAATTCTAAATAATAAATAGTCACCATGACTACCTATTGTGATTAAATAAGAGTAGGAACTGCAACTTCATCTAACCACGTTTCCCGCAGTGCAAAATTACGGAAAAAGAGCTGATTTTCACAATATCAGTGCCTAATAAAAGAGCTCCCTAAGCAACATCATTCGAAGTATTCGAAAAATTTCAAAAATATATTGTTCAGAACAACTTGCTGCTCCATCCTTGTTTGAAAAAAATAAAACAAAAATAATTTTATTTTTATATATGGTCTCACCACCCTAAATGAGCCGAAATCCAAGGGGGGTGGCTACTGACTAGAGAATCCCTACCCAAATTACTGCTTTAAATGGTTGTTTCCGCTTCTGGTGAATTAAGAAAAATACAGGAATGTTGTAATTATGTGGATAAATTGTAAGCACACACTGTTTTCGCTATCTGTGATATGAGGTATAACTGTTATGTGAGATTTTCGGATGGACACATGGGGTGAGAAGGATTTGTGTCTTTTCTGGGAATGGGCGCAAGAATATTTCGGGAGATCTGGGCAAAACGGACCATTTTTTCAACATTGGAGCGTAGCTCAAAACGCAGGAAGTTAGCATACCATTTTCGAAACAGTTTTTGAAAAAGGACAGCTTAGGCTTTATTATGGTGTGTCACATAGGGGGGCAGCTAGGGACGAAAGTGGTGATTTCGGCCCTTGGAATGTTGGCATTATACATGTGTTTCAATGGGACTGGCATTTGGGGTGGTGAGACCATGTGTGTATAGGGCATTGAAGCAGGGTTAGGATTATATATTATAATGTTTCTGCTGTTGAATTGGAAGAAAAAGTATTCAAATGGTGTTTAAATGTATTCTGATAGTCGATGCAACAAATTAGGCTGTAAAATTTCGAATAAAAGACATATAATTAATGGATGGATGTGACAACTGGAAGATAGGCCCAAGATGGCGTGTTTTGGTTGGTAATTCGTAGATAACATGTTTTCTTTTGCTACTTTGACTTGTTGTATGGGTACAAATACATAGAAAAATACGGGAAGTTTAATCCTTTGTAATATCATTATACCATTTATCCCAATTGATATATTATTTTTCTTCATAATTCTAAATAATAAATAGTCACCATGACTACCTATTGTGATTAAATAAGAGTAGGAACTGCAACTTCATCTAACCACGTTTCCCGCAGTGCAAAATTACGGAAAAAGAGCTGATTTTCACAATATCAGTGCCTAATAAAAGAGCTCCCTAAGCAACATCATTCGAAGTATTCGAAAAATTTCAAAAATATATTGTTCAGAACAACTTGCTGCTCCATCCTTGTTTGAAAAAAATAAAACAAAAATAATTTTATTTTTATATATGGTCTCACCACCCTAAATGAGCCGAAATCCAAGGGGGGTGGCTACTGACTAGAGAATCCCTACCCAAATTACTGCTTTAAATGGTTGTTTCCGCTTCTGGTGAATTAAGAAAAATACAGGAATGTTGTAATTATGTGGATAAATTGTAAGCACACACTGTTTTCGCTATCTGTGATATGAGGTATAACTGTTATGTGAGATTTTCGGATGGACACATGGGGTGAGAAGGATTTGTGTCTTTTCTGGGAATGGGCGCATGAATATTTCGGGAGATCTGGGCAAAACGGACCATTTTTTCAACATTGGAGCGTAGCTCAAAACGCAGGAAGTTAGCATACCATTTTCGAAACAGTTTTTAAAAAAGGACAGCTTAGGCTTTATTATGGTGTGTCACATAGGGGGGCAGCTAGGGACGAAAGTGGTGATTTCGGCCCTTGGAATGTTGGCATTATACATGTGTTTCAATGGGACTGGCATTTGGGGTGGTGAGACCATGTGTGTATAGGGCATTGAAGCAGGGTTAGGATTATATATTATAATGTTTCTGCTGTTGAATTGGAAGAAAAAGTATTCAAATGGTGTTTAAATGTATTCTGATAGTCGATGCAACAAATTAGGCTGTAAAATTTCGAATAAAAGACAAATAATTAATGGATGGATGTGACAACTGGAAGATAGGCCCAAGATGGCGTGTTTTGGTTGGTAATTCGTAGATAACATGCTTTCTTTTGCTACTTTGACTTGTTGTATGGGTACAAATACATAGAAAAATACGGGAAGTTTAATCCTTTGTAATATCATTATACCATTTATCCCAATTGATATATTATTTTTCTTCATAATTCTAAATAATAAATAGTCACCATGACTACCTATTGTGATTAAATAAGAGTAGGAACTGCAACTTCATCTAACCACGTTTCCCGCAGTGCAAAATTACGGAAAAAGAGCTGATTTTCACAATATCAGTGCCTAATAAAAGAGCTCCCTAAGCAACATCATTCGAAGTATTCGAAAAATTTCAAAAATATATTGATCAGAACAACTTGCTGCTCCATCCTTGTTTGAAAAAAATAAAACAAAAATAATTTTATTTTTATATATGGTCTCACCACCCTAAATGAGCCGAAATCCAAGGGGGGTGGCTACTGACTAGAGAATCCCTACCCAAATTACTGCTTTAAATGGTTGTTTCCGCTTCTGGTGAATTAAGAAAAATACAGGAATGTTGTAATTATGTGGATAAATTGTAAGCACACACTGTTTTCGCTATCTGTGATATGAGGTATAACTGTTATGTGAGATTTTCGGATGGACACATGGGGTGAGAAGGATTTGTGTCTTTTCTGGGAATGGGCGCATGAATATTTCGGGAGATCTGGGCAAAACGGACCATTTTTTCAACATTGGAGCGTAGCTCAAAACGCAGGAAGTTAGCATACCATTTTCGAAACAGTTTTTAAAAAAGGACAGCTTAGGCTTTATTATGGTGTGTCACATAGGGGGGCAGCTAGGGACGAAAGTGGTGATTTCGGCCCTTGGAATGTTGGCATTATACATGTGTTTCAATGGGACTGGCATTTGGGGTGGTGAGACCATGTGTGTATAGGGCATTGAAGCAGGGTTAGGATTATATATTATAATGTTTCTGCTGTTGAATTGGAAGAAAAAGTATTCAAATGGTGTTTAAATGTATTCTGATAGTCGATGCAACAAATTAGGCTGTAAAATTTCGAATAAAAGACAAATAATTAATGGATGGATGTGACAACTGGAAGATAGGCCCAAGATGGCGTGTTTTGGTTGGTAATTCGTAGATAACATGCTTTCTTTTGCTACTTTGACTTGTTGTATGGGTACAAATACATAGAAAAATACGGGAAGTTTAATCCTTTGTAATATCATTATACCATTTATCCCAATTGATATATTATTTTTCTTCATAATTCTAAATAATAAATAGTCACCATGACTACCTATTGTGATTAAATAAGAGTAGGAACTGCAACTTCATCTAACCACGTTTCCCGCAGTGCAAAATTACGGAAAAAGAGCTGATTTTCACAATATCAGTGCCTAATAAAAGAGCTCCCTAAGCAACATCATTCGAAGTATTCGAAAAATTTCAAAAATATATTGATCAGAACAACTTGCTGCTCCATCCTTGTTTGAAAAAAATAAAACAAAAATAATTTTATTTTTATATATGGTCTCACCACCCTAAATGAGCCGAAATCCAAGGGGGGTGGCTACTGACTAGAGAATCCCTACCCAAATTACTGCTTTAAATGGTTGTTTCCGCTTCTGGTGAATTAAGAAAAATACAGGAATGTTGTAATTATGTGGATAAATTGTAAGCACACACTGTTTTCGCTATCTGTGATATGAGGTATAACTGTTATGTGAGATTTTCGGATGGACACATGGGGTGAGAAGGATTTGTGTCTTTTCTGGGAATGGGCGCATGAATATTTCGGGAGATCTGGGCAAAACGGACCATTTTTTCAACATTGGAGCGTAGCTCAAAACGCAGGAAGTTAGCATACCATTTTCGAAACAGTTTTTAAAAAAGGACAGCTTAGGCTTTATTATGGTGTGTCACATAGGGGGGCAGCTAGGGACGAAAGTGGTGATTTCGGCCCTTGGAATGTTGGCATTATACATGTGTTTCAATGGGACTGGCATTTGGGGTGGTGAGACCATGTGTGTATAGGGCATTGAAGCAGGGTTAGGATTATATATTATAATGTTTCTGCTGTTGAATTGGAAGAAAAAGTATTCAAATGGTGTTTAAATGTATTCTGATAGTCGATGCAACAAATTAGGCTGTAAAATTTCGAATAAAAGACAAATAATTAATGGATGGATGTGACAACTGGAAGATAGGCCCAAGATGGCGTGTTTTGGTTGGTAATTCGTAGATAACATGCTTTCTTTTGCTACTTTGACTTGTTGTATGGGTACAAATACATAGAAAAATACGAGAAGTTTAATCCTTTGTAATATCATTATACCATTTATCCCAATTGATATATTATTTTTCTTCATAATTCTAAATAATAAATAGTCACCATGACTACCTATTGTGATTAAATAAGAGTAGGAACTGCAACTTCATCTAACCACGTTTCCCGCAGTGCAAAATTACGGAAAAAGAGCTGATTTTCACAATATCAGTGCCTAATAAAAGAGCTCCCTAAGCAACATCATTCGAAGTATTCGAAAAATTTCAAAAATATATTGATCAGAACAACTTGCTGCTCCATCCTTGTTTGAAAAAAATAAAACAAAAATAATTTTATTTTTATATATGGTCTCACCACCCTAAATGAGCCGAAATCCAAGGGGGGTGGCTACTGACTAGAGAATCCCTACCCAAATTACTGCTTTAAATGGTTGTTTCCGCTTCTGGTGAATTAAGAAAAATACAGGAATGTTGTAATTATGTGGATAAATTGTAAGCACACACTGTTTTCGCTATCTGTGATATGAGGTATAACTGTTATGTGAGATTTTCGGATGGACACATGGGGTGAGAAGGATTTGTGTCTTTTCTGGGAATGGGCGCATGAATATTTCGGGAGATCTGGGCAAAACGGACCATTTTTTCAACATTGGAGCGTAGCTCAAAACGCAGGAAGTTAGCATACCATTTTCGAAACAGTTTTTAAAAAAGGACAGCTTAGGCTTTATTATGGTGTGTCACATAGGGGGGCAGCTAGGGACGAAAGTGGTGATTTCGGCCCTTGGAATGTTGGCATTATACATGTGTTTCAATGGGACTGGCATTTGGGGTGGTGAGACCATGTGTGTATAGGGCATTGAAGCAGGGTTAGGATTATATATTATAATGTTTCTGCTGTTGAATTGGAAGAAAAAGTATTCAAATGGTGTTTAAATGTATTCTGATAGTCGATGCAACAAATTAGGCTGTAAAATTTCGAATAAAAGACAAATAATTAATGGATGGATGTGACAACTGGAAGATAGGCCCAAGATGGCGTGTTTTGGTTGGTAATTCGTAGATAACATGCTTTCTTTTGCTACTTTGACTTGTTGTATGGGTACAAATACATAGAAAAATACGGGAAGTTTAATCCTTTGTAATATCATTATACCATTTATCCCAATTGATATATTATTTTTCTTCATAATTCTAAATAATAAATAGTCACCATGACTACCTATTGTGATTAAATAAGAGTAGGAACTGCAACTTCATCTAACCACGTTTCCCGCAGTGCAAAATTACGGAAAAAGAGCTGATTTTCACAATATCAGTGCCTAATAAAAGAGCTCCCTAAGCAACATCATTCGAAGTATTCGAAAAATTTCAAAAATATATTGATCAGAACAACTTGCTGCTCCATCCTTGTTTGAAAAAAATAAAACAAAAATAATTTTATTTTTATATATGGTCTCACCACCCTAAATGAGCCGAAATCCAAGGGGGGTGGCTACTGACTAGAGAATCCCTACCCAAATTACTGCTTTAAATGGTTGTTTCCGCTTCTGGTGAATTAAGAAAAATACAGGAATGTTGTAATTATGTGGATAAATTGTAAGCACACACTGTTTTCGCTATCTGTGATATGAGGTATAACTGTTATGTGAGATTTTCGGATGGACACATGGGGTGAGAAGGATTTGTGTCTTTTCTGGGAATGGGCGCATGAATATTTCGGGAGATCTGGGCAAAACGGACCATTTTTTCAACATTGGAGCGTAGCTCAAAACGCAGGAAGTTAGCATACCATTTTCGAAACAGTTTTTAAAAAAGGACAGCTTAGGCTTTATTATGGTGTGTCACATAGGGGGGCAGCTAGGGACGAAAGTGGTGATTTCGGCCCTTGGAATGTTGGCATTATACATGTGTTTCAATGGGACTGGCATTTGGGGTGGTGAGACCATGTGTGTATAGGGCATTGAAGCAGGGTTAGGATTATATATTATAATGTTTCTGCTGTTGAATTGGAAGAAAAAGTATTCAAATGGTGTTTAAATGTATTCTGATAGTCGATGCAACAAATTAGGCTGTAAAATTTCGAATAAAAGACAAATAATTAATGGATGGATGTGACAACTGGAAGATAGGCCCAAGATGGCGTGTTTTGGTTGGTAATTCGTAGATAACATGCTTTCTTTTGCTACTTTGACTTGTTGTATGGGTACAAATACATAGAAAAATACGGGAAGTTTAATCCTTTGTAATATCATTATACCATTTATCCCAATTGATATATTATTTTTCTTCATAATTCTAAATAATAAATAGTCACCATGACTACCTATTGTGATTAAATAAGAGTAGGAACTGCAACTTCATCTAACCACGTTTCCCGCAGTGCAAAATTACGGAAAAAGAGCTGATTTTCACAATATCAGTGCCTAATAAAAGAGCTCCCTAAGCAACATCATTCGAAGTATTCGAAAAATTTCAAAAATATATTGATCAGAACAACTTGCTGCTCCATCCTTGTTTGAAAAAAATAAAACAAAAATAATTTTATTTTTATATATGGTCTCACCACCCTAAATGAGCCGAAATCCAAGGGGGGTGGCTACTGACTAGAGAATCCCTACCCAAATTACTGCTTTAAATGGTTGTTTCCGCTTCTGGTGAATTAAGAAAAATACAGGAATGTTGTAATTATGTGGATAAATTGTAAGCACACACTGTTTTCGCTATCTGTGATATGAGGTATAACTGTTATGTGAGATTTTCGGATGGACACATGGGGTGAGAAGGATTTGTGTCTTTTCTGGGAATGGGCGCATGAATATTTCGGGAGATCTGGGCAAAACGGACCATTTTTTCAACATTGGAGCGTAGCTCAAAACGCAGGAAGTTAGCATACCATTTTCGAAACAGTTTTTAAAAAAGGACAGCTTAGGCTTTATTATGGTGTGTCACATAGGGGGGCAGCTAGGGACGAAAGTGGTGATTTCGGCCCTTGGAATGTTGGCATTATACATGTGTTTCAATGGGACTGGCATTTGGGGTGGTGAGACCATGTGTGTATAGGGCATTGAAGCAGGGTTAGGATTATATATTATAATGTTTCTGCTGTTGAATTGGAAGAAAAAGTATTCAAATGGTGTTTAAATGTATTCTGATAGTCGATGCAACAAATTAGGCTGTAAAATTTCGAATAAAAGACAAATAATTAATGGATGGATGTGACAACTGGAAGATAGGCCCAAGATGGCGTGTTTTGGTTGGTAATTCGTAGATAACATGCTTTCTTTTGCTACTTTGACTTGTTGTATGGGTACAAATACATAGAAAAATACGGGAAGTTTAATCCTTTGTAATATCATTATACCATTTATCCCAATTGATATATTATTTTTCTTCATAATTCTAAATAATAAATAGTCACCATGACTACCTATTGTGATTAAATAAGAGTAGGAACTGCAACTTCATCTAACCACGTTTCCCGCAGTGCAAAATTACGGAAAAAGAGCTGATTTTCACAATATCAGTGCCTAATAAAAGAGCTCCCTAAGCAACATCATTCGAAGTATTCGAAAAATTTCAAAAATATATTGATCAGAACAACTTGCTGCTCCATCCTTGTTTGAAAAAAATAAAACAAAAATAATTTTATTTTTATATATGGTCTCACCACCCTAAATGAGCCGAAATCCAAGGGGGGTGGCTACTGACTAGAGAATCCCTACCCAAATTACTGCTTTAAATGGTTGTTTCCGCTTCTGGTGAATTAAGAAAAATACAGGAATGTTGTAATTATGTGGATAAATTGTAAGCACACACTGTTTTCGCTATCTGTGATATGAGGTATAACTGTTATGTGAGATTTTCGGATGGACACATGGGGTGAGAAGGATTTGTGTCTTTTCTGGGAATGGGCGCATGAATATTTCGGGAGATCTGGGCAAAACGGACCATTTTTTCAACATTGGAGCGTAGCTCAAAACGCAGGAAGTTAGCATACCATTTTCGAAACAGTTTTTAAAAAAGGACAGCTTAGGCTTTATTATGGTGTGTCACATAGGGGGGCAGCTAGGGACGAAAGTGGTGATTTCGGCCCTTGGAATGTTGGCATTATACATGTGTTTCAATGGGACTGGCATTTGGGGTGGTGAGACCATGTGTGTATAGGGCATTGAAGCAGGGTTAGGATTATATATTATAATGTTTCTGCTGTTGAATTGGAAGAAAAAGTATTCAAATGGTGTTTAAATGTATTCTGATAGTCGATGCAACAAATTAGGCTGTAAAATTTCGAATAAAAGACAAATAATTAATGGATGGATGTGACAACTGGAAGATAGGCCCAAGATGGCGTGTTTTGGTTGGTAATTCGTAGATAACATGCTTTCTTTTGCTACTTTGACTTGTTGTATGGGTACAAATACATAGAAAAATACGGGAAGTTTAATCCTTTGTAATATCATTATACCATTTATCCCAATTGATATATTATTTTTCTTCATAATTCTAAATAATAAATAGTCACCATGACTACCTATTGTGATTAAATAAGAGTAGGAACTGCAACTTCATCTAACCACGTTTCCCGCAGTGCAAAATTACGGAAAAAGAGCTGATTTTCACAATATCAGTGCCTAATAAAAGAGCTCCCTAAGCAACATCATTCGAAGTATTCGAAAAATTTCAAAAATATATTGATCAGAACAACTTGCTGCTCCATCCTTGTTTGAAAAAAATAAAACAAAAATAATTTTATTTTTATATATGGTCTCACCACCCTAAATGAGCCGAAATCCAAGGGGGGTGGCTACTGACTAGAGAATCCCTACCCAAATTACTGCTTTAAATGGTTGTTTCCGCTTCTGGTGAATTAAGAAAAATACAGGAATGTTGTAATTATGTGGATAAATTGTAAGCACACACTGTTTTCGCTATCTGTGATATGAGGTATAACTGTTATGTGAGATTTTCGGATGGACACATGGGGTGAGAAGGATTTGTGTCTTTTCTGGGAATGGGCGCATGAATATTTCGGGAGATCTGGGCAAAACGGACCATTTTTTCAACATTGGAGCGTAGCTCAAAACGCAGGAAGTTAGCATACCATTTTCGAAACAGTTTTTAAAAAAGGACAGCTTAGGCTTTATTATGGTGTGTCACATAGGGGGGCAGCTAGGGACGAAAGTGGTGATTTCGGCCCTTGGAATGTTGGCATTATACATGTGTTTCAATGGGACTGGCATTTGGGGTGGTGAGACCATGTGTGTATAGGGCATTGAAGCAGGGTTAGGATTATATATTATAATGTTTCTGCTGTTGAATTGGAAGAAAAAGTATTCAAATGGTGTTTAAATGTATTCTGATAGTCGATGCAACAAATTAGGCTGTAAAATTTCGAATAAAAGACAAATAATTAATGGATGGATGTGACAACTGGAAGATAGGCCCAAGATGGCGTGTTTTGGTTGGTAATTCGTAGATAACATGCTTTCTTTTGCTACTTTGACTTGTTGTATGGGTACAAATACATAGAAAAATACGGGAAGTTTAATCCTTTGTAATATCATTATACCATTTATCCCAATTGATATATTATTTTTCTTCATAATTCTAAATAATAAATAGTCACCATGACTACCTATTGTGATTAAATAAGAGTAGGAACTGCAACTTCATCTAACCACGTTTCCCGCAGTGCAAAATTACGGAAAAAGAGCTGATTTTCACAATATCAGTGCCTAATAAAAGAGCTCCCTAAGCAACATCATTCGAAGTATTCGAAAAATTTCAAAAATATATTGATCAGAACAACTTGCTGCTCCATCCTTGTTTGAAAAAAATAAAACAAAAATAATTTTATTTTTATATATGGTCTCACCACCCTAAATGAGCCGAAATCCAAGGGGGGTGGCTACTGACTAGAGAATCCCTACCCAAATTACTGCTTTAAATGGTTGTTTCCGCTTCTGGTGAATTAAGAAAAATACAGGAATGTTGTAATTATGTGGATAAATTGTAAGCACACACTGTTTTCGCTATCTGTGATATGAGGTATAACTGTTATGTGAGATTTTCGGATGGACACATGGGGTGAGAAGGATTTGTGTCTTTTCTGGGAATGGGCGCATGAATATTTCGGGAGATCTGGGCAAAACGGACCATTTTTTCAACATTGGAGCGTAGCTCAAAACGCAGGAAGTTAGCATACCATTTTCGAAACAGTTTTTAAAAAAGGACAGCTTAGGCTTTATTATGGTGTGTCACATAGGGG
>CAXHKU010000507.1:0-29486 GCA_964017125.1 Flabesymbios commensalis
AGTGGGAACACAAGTTATTGCTGTTGAAACACAAGTTGTTTTTTGTCGAAATACAAGTTAAATTTAACTTGTTATTCAGCAAGTCCAACATGTATTTCAACAGAGTTAAGATGTAATTAGACAACATTAACTTGTATTTCTACAGGTCTGACTTGTATCAAGACAACAATAACTTCAAGTTATTGTTGTCTCGATACAAGTCTTGTATTTCGACAATGTGTAACTCGTAAAAAGCCACCGTATTAACTTTCCAGTCCTATTCAATTGGCCGATTGCCAGTGGGGGTTCCCAAATGTGTCTGCCAACTGTCAGCGTACGGATGATTTCACAAAAACGTGCCATTTTTTCCCGATGAACTTCACTTGCTATCGTGACATAAAACAATTTAGTACTGCAGCAGACCCGCCAAAAAGACGTTATTTATTGAGCAACCTTCCATGAAAAAACAACATTAGTTTTCATATACCGTTAGAAAGCTTAAAATCTCAAGATTATGGCTAGGGGGGATAACAAGAACGAAATTTTTGACAAATCTGGCAAATTAACCTTTTGTGAACCAACATCACATATTTAGTTCATATTTATTTTATGTTATGGTCATCGATATATGGGTAAAACCAAAAATTGGGGTAATTTTACATAAAATTAGTGTCCCCAGGACTTAAAAGGTCCGCATTTTAATTTAAATATAATAATATTAAAAATAAATGGTGCAACTTCACGTTTAGGCATTACTACTTAATAATGTTTAGATTATTTGTAAAAAAATATATATGGTTTTATAAGAGCTGTATGTCATGGACACGTGAAAAATGGCATGTCCCCAGAGAAAATTCCACTATTTAAAACTTCACTGTAGGATACAATATCGCAATATAATTCTAACAATTACATTTCATGGCTAGACATTGTTCACTTTAACTAATCAATGATCAAAATTCGACTTAAAATTGATATCGATAAAAATAATTTTGATCAATATACATGTCCCAACATTTGCACTCTACTCCGTTACCATTATTGTAGCATGCCCCATCAAGTGAATAATCATAAACTAAAATTATATCAAGTGTAGTTTGATACAATAAAGGGCCTTATACGAGTTTTTCACCTTGAAAGAATTAATATTGTTGAATGACAAGTTATTCGAAACAGGTATTACCAAAAAGTTAGAAAATATACTTTGTTTTTACTACTCCATTCCTAGCCTTGTGGGTATAAAAACGAGTTTGGTTTTATGATTGTATGCCTACAACAGTTGCTAGGGGGACTATTTCCACCCGTATGATATATTTTTGAATTATTGCCCAGATCTTTTCATTAATCCCTAGAATACTTTTATTTTTACTACTCCGTTCCACTCTACTCCGTTACCAAGAAAATGGAACGGAGTGGTGAATTGTCAAATTTTATGGGTTTTACAGTCATAATGATTGATGATATAGTCTTTTAAAACATGGCTCGTTGTCCCCATATTAATAGAGCACCCATTTGTGATCGATGTTATAATAAGAAAATATACAGTTTATATTTATGTCGAGCCAAACATTTGGTAACGGAGTTGAGTATTTTTTGGCTTGGTAACGGAGTTGAAATAAAGATTTTTGTTCATCCCATCAATTTTTTTAAATTTTTTAGCAGTTTTGATGTACGATTGTTTAGTATTATGCTTCAATAAGGATATCACGTTTAAAAGTGTGATGTCAAGCTAAACAAAGTAACATAATTTTCGAAATGGTTTGGATTTGGTAACAGAGTAGTAAGTGGAATGCTGCAACTTTTTAAAAATGACGTTTTTGAAGCAAAAAAAATATTTCTAGCGCAGCCAGTGGCTTTTTCATGCTCTATTGGGATCAGTGCACCAAACCTATAAAGTAGTTTTCCTCCTTTTTGATGGTCACCTCACTGTCATTTTTGATGCTACAAAGTTATCCCAATTTTTTGTTTTACCCATATACTTGAAATAATATGCAGCAAACCATCCATCAGCACCAAACACATATATTTAACCGATCATTACTTACATTTTTTTTTTTAATATGAATTTAATATTTCAAGCACCCTTTCACTGCTAGAAAACACGCACAAATAAATTATTGTCCATAAAATTGTGAAAATGTTTTCTTCATAGAGATATCAATCAATAATATGCAGTATTTAATTACCATAAAGTAATGTATCTACATCTCTTTGACAACATTTGTTTGTAAGCATACGTTCATAGACAGACAATTTGATACCCAAAGTAGGCCTTTTGAAAATCAGTATGTGGTGTCTGAAAATAAGAATGCTCAAATACTCATAGATTTATTTGAATATGATGCGAAATACATTACCAAAAAACATTATATATTTTTACTATTTCATGTGTGTAGGAAAAGAATAAAATTATAAAATAAATTTGCACACCCTTTGCGCACTAAAAACTCTAATATTTTATTAGGAACAAACAAACTTCAAATTTAGATATAGTGCTGCAGCAGACTACCATAAAGGCGTTATTTAGAGGGCAACCTTCCATGAAAAAAACAACATTTGTTATCATTTACCGTTGGAAAGCTTGAAATCTCAAGATTATGGTTAGGGGGGTAACAAGAATGAAATTTTGGACGAATTTGGCAAATTAACCCTTCGTGAACCAACATCACATATTTCGTTAACTTTTATTTTCTGCTATGGTCATTGATATATACCTGAAATAATATGCAGCAAACCGTCACTCAGCACCTAGCACATATACTTAACCTGGCATGACCTAAATATATATATATACATGATTTGATTATTTCAAGCGCCCTTTTACTGCCAGAAAACACGCAAAAAATGTGATGTACTTAAAATTGTGAAAATGTCTTCATAAATATATCAGTCAATATTATGCAGTAAATAATTATTATTTACCATATAGTAATGTTTCTACATGTACATTCCTCTGACAACATTTGATTGTGAATATATGTTCATAGACAGACATTTTGATACCCAAAGTGGGTCTATTGAAAAACAGTCTGTGGTGTCTGAAAACAGCAATGCTTGAAGCCCTATAGATTTCTCTGAATATGTTTCGAAATACATTATCAAAAAAAATGTGTCTGAAAATAATAAAATTATACAATAAATTGACACACCCTTTGCGCGTGGATTTTTTTTTATTATATTGAGAACAAATAAACTTCGAATTTAGATATATATTTAAATAATTATGCATAACTAAAACTGACCTATGTCTGTTTAAATTCATCGACAGTCTAAGTTAGCAATGCTGGTATTAATTAATTACTTAATTAAGCCTTTCAGGTATGATCATAATGGTAAGTGTCATACTAATAAATAAAATATATTGAAATGCCGAGCCACACAGTCACTGGTAACATCGTCGTTTTTACGTCAGACAATGAATCTCTGGTGGTAAGAGGCGCAGCAGACGGAATATATATATAAAATATAAATTAATTAACCCTTGTGTTGCTGGACCGTATATAATTAACTCTTGTGCTGCTAGGACCGTATATAATTAACCCTTGTGTTGCTGGTACCGTATATAATTACCTAATGTGTTGTCGTGACCGTATATAATTAACCCTTGTGCTGCTAGGACCGTATAATATTGAATATTGACCATTGAGTTTCTTAAACCGTAATTAATTAATCCTTTCGTTGTTAGGACCGTATATAATTAACCCTTGCGCTGCTAGGACTGTATATGCCATTCCCCACCACTCTCTATCTAGACTAAGTGTAGAAGGAACACGGAAAGTTCCCTTTGTGCCATCTTACACCACACTAATCTCTATCTAGTGTAGAAGGAACACGGAAATTTCACTTTGTGCCATCTTATACCACACTAATCTTTATCTAGTGTAGAAGGAACACGGAAAGTTCCCTTTGTGCCATCTTACACCACACTAATCTCTATCCAGTGTCGGAGGAACACGGAAAGTTCCCTGTACAGTATGCAATATTCCACCACTCTAATCGCTATATAGTGTATGAGGAACCCAAAAAAGTTCCCTTTATGTCATCTTCCACCCCTCTAATCTGTATCTAGTGTAGGTTATATAGGAGGAACATGGGAAGTTCCTTCCCTTCATACCCTCTTCAACCCACTCCAATCTCTAATGTAGAAGGAACAAGGAAAGCTCCCTTTATACCGTCTTGCACCACTCTAATATGTAGTAGTAGTAGTAGTAGTAGTAGTAGTAGTAGTAGTAGTAGTAGTAGTAGTAGTAGTAGTAGTAGTAGTAGTAGTAGTTTTTTAAGGCCTTGGGCCCATAGTACAAAACAATTTCACATGTTATATACATACATAAATGCATACGAGATTCAAATAAATACAGTACACATTTGTGTAGGACATATCAATACATATTAGTTAAGTTTCTCTGTATGAGTTTCTTTGTATGATATACAAATGAAGCTAATTTCTTTATTTTATGCTCCTCAGTTTCTGTTATTATTCCTATAAAACTGCTGTAAGATGTATAATTCGATCTCAATTCTGTATAAGCAGTACATAACATTATGACATTCATCTTCTAAAACAATAATATATAATTCTTTACAGAAAATACACAATCTGCTATTAACCTTTTCACTACCATACATGACGGAAATTTCCGTCGTCATTCGTCAATGAACGTAACCATAAAATGACACAAATTTTCGTCAAATATATACTACATTTATGTATTTTTCGTCATTTGAAGCTGGAAATTGCGTTAGCAATTCCAGCTTTAAATGACGAAAAATAGAACTCCTACACCAGTATATCTGGATCCTGGCATGCACTCCGGCCTGGAAGTCAAAGGGTTTACAAGTTTTTATATCGTCCTGCTTCAATTTGTAGCATATGACTGGAACATCTTAACCTGGATAATGCCTGTCTATGTGACTTAATTATTGTAAAATTCAAATACCCCTCTGGTTCAAATTCTGTATTAAATGTTGAATAAGTTGCTAATTTACTTATATTTCCAAGGTCGGCAAACTACTTATTCTTAAAATGTTCCTGTAGCTTTGTTTTAAATATAAAATTTTATAAATATATCTACATCACCAACACCTTGGCTAATCCACACAGAACTAAAACCAAATATTTCCAAAAAAACATCTAATATGAGACGGCCAGTTCATTCTACACCTCTCATTCAGAACTTTCAACATTGAATAACATACTTTGGGATATATGTGATCAGGTATACGTATAATTTTAAGACAATATTAAATACAACGAGAATAATTGTAAAATACTAAAGGGGTATTTTCCTATTTCCCCCATTATTGCTTGCTAGCGTAGGAGGGACACGGAAAGTACCCGTTATTTCATCTTACACCACTATAATCTCTATCTATTATATATATAGGAGGAACACGGAAAGTTCCCTTTGCTATCTTCCACCACTCTAACCTTTATCTATTGTAGGCGGAACATGGAAAATGCCCCTTATGCTATTTTACACCCCTCTTATCTCTATCTGATGTACAAGTAACACGAAAAGCTCCCTTTGTACCATTTTCCATCACTAATTTCTATAACACGCAGGACTTCATCTATGCTATTTTGCATCACTCTAACCGAACGTGATGGAAACGAGTGATTGTGAATAAAGAATAAATTATTTTGGTAGTTTTAATAGGTTTCGGGGATAATCGTATGATCATGTATGATTAATTTGCGTTTTAAACAGTGGCGTTTTAAACAGTGTCCAATGGACCCCTTGATGTCTATAACCTAATATTGAATGTAACTTTGTTCAAATCTACCAAAAATTGACCAGAAGATATGGCAAATAACAGCATTTCTGCCCTTAGCGCGCAAATATGGCGGTTAAATTATAAAGCTCTTCATAAAAAACCGCAGTTCGGAAAATGTTAACCCATATTTCATACCTCAAGATGCCTTTCATAATTTGCAGATACGGTCTAGTTTACGTGCATTAGCCTCCTGACTATTAGTAGGCATAAGTTGTATTTTTAACAATTTATTTTAATTTGTTATCGACGAAGAACACATTTTGTTAAAAGCGTTTAGATGACACGAAAATAATTTTAAGTAAGAATTTCTTTTTGCCAAATATCAAATTAGTTTTCAGATATTTATATATGCGATATAGAATTTCGAATGTCTAAAAAATAGATCTAATACGAATAGAACGACATGTTTGTTGTGGTTTTAAATACAAATGGTTGTTTACATTAATTTTAATGTATCTTATTTTATTTATCTTATTTTATGGACTTTGTCTAATCAAAATATCAATAACATCATAGCAAATTAAATACCAGCTCTAAATGCTGAAAAAATGTATTATGCACGTTTTCAAACAAACCAAAATAAATATATGTTGGAATTTTGTACACAATGGGTTTATTTTATATTTTTTCATATACTTTATATGTAAGATACATAATTCCAATGTGCATATTGTAAAGCTAATTGGGATTTTGTATTACTTTTTTGAGAATTCAATATTCTATAGATTACGAAATTGTTGAAATATAAACATTTATATTTTTGTTCTTTTGCAGGCAAAGGGTGGCTTTATTTAAACTGGTCTTTCTAAAGACCAGCTTCTCATAATAATGATTCTATCGAGTCGATAACATCATGGGTGAGGCGTAAAAATATTCCTATTGTGTCTAATAAATCAGAATCTAATTGAAGAGACAAATAATGGGCCTAGTATGCAGTGCTGTGGTACACAAAGGGTCATTCTTTTTACTTTCAATTCAATTATTCCTATAGTGAGATTATCTGAAGACATCTACAATAACACTAATGAGGATTCTTACAACATATTTAAACACATGGTTACAATGTAAATAGGCCTACATTTAGAACACTTTAAAATTCAATCATGTTGGTGCTTTTGACGAGAAATGGTCTTTAAATTGAATTTATATTTTTTTCATTAGCTTCTCATCATATGGGATATTATCCCAACGAGTTAAAAAGCAAATAAGGATGCTACTAATGAATCTTCTGTTTGTTTTGTAAGGTATGAGATCCAAATATATAGGTCACATGATATGTTATACCATGGTGCACAAAGGGTCAAATTGCCAAATATGTCAAAAATTTCGCGCTTGTTATCCCCCCTAGCCATATTCCTGAGATTTCAAGCTTTCCAACGGTATATGATAAGTGATGTTGTTTTTTGGTGGAAGGTTGACTCAAATTTTGGTCACTTTGCCGCTGCACTAATTCTGGTCTGACTAGCAGAAGTTACGATAGCAAATATACAAAATGTATGATAAAAACTGAATAAGTATTATATCAAATCAAATAGTTAGTAAACATTGTCGAAATACATATATTTTAGAGGTAAAAAAGCTCAATTAAAAATATTCTATCGTGAACATGAGCCACAAGACATTACATATATCATGTATTCAAATGATACGATAGCAGCAATTGTCCAAATTTGTCTTGTTGTCACAATAGCACATTTAGAATTTTAAATACGGTCATACACAGCAAGCCTTAACGAAACCTTAATCATTTTAGTTCGATAGCATTTGAGCGATTGTATAACAACATCATGCTCATATTTTATTTCTACAATTGAAAAAGTGACTAGCGACATTTATTTGTTTGCTATCGTGACACACACTTGCTTGCTATCGTGACATAATGTGAGTATTGTGCTATTGTGACTTATTTTAAAAATTCGGACGGAATGGATTAAGTCCTTCGATTTATTACTTAATTTGCCATTCCATTGCATATATTTGTAAATTTTCATTGAAAAACACATGTAAATTCACCGGGAAAACTTTCCGTCCCAAAAATTGAATTTTTGAGGTATAATTTTACTTTTAAAGTGTGAAAGGCTATTGCAATCCCTATATGATGGTGACTTTAGTGTCTGCCACGTTTCTAAACTTTCAAATAGTAAAAACATTAGGAAGATAGAGTAATTAGTGTTTCTGTTATTCAACTGTCGATTTCGTACCCCCTAAATGCTGATATTGTGACCACTTTTGTGAAATCGGTCGCACACAAGTACGATTAGTCAAGCATAATACACTAGGCTTTGTCTAAAGAAATATTTTATTCATTTAGTTTTATACAAAATTAATTGCTATATAATCATGATATAGTTTAAATTAAATGATATTGAAATGATATCGATTACCATTCCCATCTATGCATAAGACATTTGTTTTTATATTATAATCTTGTTTGTCTCGTTGCAGCGTATTGGAGTAATGCTCTGCCATTTTCCAGGCGATCAACATAAACAATAATAACATAATTTAATCAACAATAATGTTTTAATTACCAAATGGTGCTATTATTTTTTTTATTTATTTATTAGGCTTCATATACACAAATATATACAGTAATATTGGACAAATATGTAGTTGAAAGTAAAATTGTGTACATTAAGATATCACATACAGGTGACCAGCAGCACTCTTACTATGTTTGATATCCAGGATAACGTTGTATACACTTGAATTCAAGATAAATTGTAAAATATATTTTTATATACATATTATTCAGAATAAAAGTTTCCAGTGCCAAAAATATTAATTGTAGATACAAAGGGTGATTTTTTCCTAATATAATAATAAAATAAAACTCTCAATAATATACAACTTGTTGTGAATTATTCTCGAACTGTAAAAATAAGTGATATTGTGTGAAAAAAAAACAGATTTCATTTCTAGCGTCAGTCAATACCTGAACGACATGTATATGTGTCAGCTATATGCCGCCGAATCATTATCAAATTTCAAATAATAATTTACACATGTCAACTTTAGAATAATCATGATGATGTCTGATCATTATCAATACATTTTCAACCATTTAAAAAAATTGTGCCTAGCACGTTCTAAATTTGAAACATTTTAGTTGATGTTTCATAAGTTACATTACGCAATTTCCAGCTCCAAATGATGAAAAAATGTATATTTATGCAAAAATTAACCTCTTCAAAATGTAATGATTAGAATAACTAAGCATCTACCACAAAACAGTTATGTAATTCGTGTTGAATTTATTTAGTTTGATATTTGCTTGACAACGCAAAGCGCTGACTTGTTTCTGTAAAAACCTTGGAGGCCAAAGTGTTTTTTCGATTTTAAATCATCATTACTGTCCTAGTTAGCTCTTTCCGATTAATTTGAATACCTATGGTATGGGTCTACGGCCATTATAAATAGTTTCACTTTTACAATGTGGGAATCGACTTTAGACCTCAGAGTTTTACGTCCGTATTCTCCGTATTCTCGTACAAGTTGCGATATATCCCCGGGATATATCGTAGGCTTCTGATTGGTCGAGATGGCCATCTTGACTAATCAGAAGCCTACGATATATCGTAACTTGTACGAGAATACGGGGCCAGAATCTGACGATTAAAGTTGATGCCCGCGCTGCATGGATAAACACTTCAACGGAGATAACGTGCTCAGGTCACGGCCAGACCTTCATAAATCACGCTTGCGATAAGTAGGCCTATTGTAAATGGGACTATGGTTCTGTCAGCACGTAGTTTAAACACTTCAACAGAGATAACGTGCTCAGGTCACGGCCTCTCATTTTGAGGGATGAATTGACCTTCATAAATCTCGCTTGCCATAAGTAGGCCTACTGTACTTAAGCTCATAATACATTATAAAATGGATGTGATAGAAAGCAAGATTATATTAAAAAATCACATACAGCAACCAAGTACAAATACAAAAAATGATTTTCAGACGTTGTACAAAGTTTCACCAGGTGTACAAGCTATAAATTTAATAATAACATCGGTGGCTATTAATGTCGATGTGTCAGGCCAACTACACATCACGTGATAGACACAATAAATCGCATGGCTGAGGTCACTTCCCGCACGTGTTGTAAGTAGAGGTCAACCCTGATGTCGACTACAGTACAGGAGACATTCTGTATTTTTATAAGCACCTGTATAAGCAGTTATTAAAAGTAAAATATCCCTTCATCTTGAAACACTGATATATATTGGGACTTAAAGTTCACAAATCACATACATTTTCACTTGAAGTTGTGTATCGCGGTAGCGAGACACAATTTCAAGTGACTGAAAATTCAAATTGAATAGCCCAGTGATATAAGGGTTATTGTGCTGTACATAGCCCAGCAAACACGATACATTCAACCAATGCCGGCACAAAGCCTGGCCACCGTCTGTGACGCTGGCCCAACATCATGCCAACACCAATCGAACGCACCGCATTTGCTGGGAGGAAAATAGGCATAACGTTACACATTGCAAATAAGTACACTGCTATGCAACATAATTGGTCTAACCAAGGAATCTATATTGAGATTCCTTGGTCTAACTATTGTGGTAAAGAAGATAGACAATTGTAAATCAACCGGCAGGTGAAGTCTTTTTAATAGTGGCATACATAGCTTTTCAGCTTGATCTTTGGACATATTTAGAGCATTTATAAACCTACCATTGAATGAAAAGATTATGCCGAGATACTTATACTCATATTATAAAGTTAATACATGACCCTCGATGCATTGATTTCATTTTTGTATATTTTCCTATTACTGAATACAATTACCCTATATTTATCATAATTCAATTTTACAGTTTTAGTCTCCACTTTCGACAATAAATTTGAAGTACATTTGAAGTAGGCTACAAACAATTTTGCATGGCCTTTTCTGATTCTGCTAGGATTGCAGTATCGTATCCATATAAAATTAGGAAAAGTTTTGAATAAACTCCGATTTATAAATATACTTGTTACTATAAAGATTCAATATGTTGTCCTGGTTCTTGTCCGGAATAAAATTGTGAATGTAATTGAGGTAGATCGAAAATAAAAAAGGAAAAAGGTTTTCTACTTGTCTAACGCCGATATTACAAAACCTGATTTAATATCTTTAATCATTACACAAGATTTGCTTTTTATATATCCTTAATAACATTCACAATTTTACCATCTATGCCATTTTGTAATAACTTGAACCACAGATCTGCGTGGTAAATAGTATCGAATGCTTTTTGGTAGTCTATGAATGTGCAATATAAGGTATAAATCTATTAAACATTTAAGCGGAAAATTATCAGTAGTGGATTGACCTTTCTTGAAGCCGGCCTGCCACGACAATTGTCTAAATTGCTTATTCTACCTTTGTTTTTATATAAAGGCTTTATTATGCCAATGGCACATGATTCTGGAACTACTCCCAAAAGTAAAATTGTATTCAATTATTTTTCGTATAGGCTACATTTACTCATTTATCTGGAGATGATTTAATAAACTCGTTTCTTATTATCTTTAGGTGATTTAGAAGTATTTATTATTTCCGATATAGTAAATGGACGATTAGGTATAATATTCATTGTTTGTACAACAGTTAGGGCACAGTGTCACGCTCGTATCTGTACTTTTATGTACTTTTATGTAGATTTATTATTTTCTAAGCTTATTTTCAATATTTTTTATATTTACTATGTTCATTTCTAACAATTTTCTTATATTCCATAAATGTTTTTGTCCTATTTTATTCACTTTACAATGTACTTCTTTTTTTTGCCAACCCTTTTGGATTTGTTATAAAACCTGCTTTTTCTGTTCCATTCTTCGTTAAACCACGGTTTGGTATTTGAGAATGGTTTATTATGTTGAGCATATGGTTTAAACGCTTTGTCAGCGGTCTTTTGTAAACATTCACAATTTTTTCCTAAAGCGTTATCTTTTTGTGATTGTATCTCATGCGGATTGCATTCGAAGTACGGTAGGGCCTAACGGTCGTAGACCCATAACATAGGTATTCAAATGAATCGTAAAAAGCTAACTAAGACAGTTATGATCATTTCAAATTGAATAAAGACATTGGCCTCCCAATGTTTTCATAAAAAAACAGCGCTTAGAATTATGTCTAAACTCACGTCTAATCGCATAATTTTGTCATTCAAACCAGCGCTTATAGATATTAAATTTAAATTGTGCCTCGCTACGGCGACCCATACGTTCAAGTGGGTGAAAATTCTCCTATTTGTTTGGTTTGAGACCAAACATTTGCAAATATTGATGTTTAAAGACTCATTTAATTCTTAATCACAGTGATTCAGCCTGCTATAGTCTGTCCGACGGTGGAGGATGGTCCAAAATGAAAGTTAGCTCTTCGGTATCCAGTCAGTCAATTCTCAAGCGATTTTTATGAAATTTTGTAAACCATATTTTCTAGTCATTTGGCATCGATCTTAAAAATTTCAAAAAAAATTTTGGTTAGTTCAAAAGCTAGACCATTTGACATGTAGTAAATGTCTATTTATGACCCTCCTCTATAAACCCATTAACTTCATTCCGATTTATTCTCAGAATTGCGTTACATGTCAAACGGTCTAAAATACTAAATGGAATTTCGCGAAATTTTCAGGGTTGTTGCCAAATGATCAGATAATAATGGTTGCAAAATGTCGTGACAATCGCTTGGGAATTGACTGACCGGATACCAAAAAGCTAACTTTCATTATGGACCGTCCTCAACCGTCGGACAGACTTTAGTAAAACAGATTATGAATGACTATAGTCGTGCTTAGCACTCAACCCTTACAGTGCGGGGATCGACTTTAGTCGTCAGAATCTGACGTCTGTAGACGTCAGATTCTGACGACTAAAGTCGATCCCCGCACTGAAAGAATTACACCCTTTCAGTGCGGGGATCGACTTTAGTCGTCAGAATATGATGTCTGTAGACGTCAGATTCTGACCTCTAAAGTCGCTCCCCGCACTGAAAGAATTAAAATATTCAATGGTCAAAGACCCATAACATAGGGATTTAAATGAATCAGAAAAAGCTGACTAAGACATTTATAATGATTTCAAATTTAAAGAAACCACCTGACCTCCGTGGTTCATACAAAATAATTTAACGTTGTAAGGGTTAAATTTTCCGAAGTTTTGCTCTTTTATCATAGAAATTTAAATTGTATAACTCAGTGCTTGAGGGGTTAGTCTATTAGACCTCGTAGCAATAGATCGGAGTATGTAATACAAACTATAAGAAAAGTGACACCTTTAATTTTCCAAAGTTTTGCTCTTTTATCAAAGAAATTTAAATTGTATAACTCAGTGCTTGAGGGGTTAGTCTATTAGACCTCGTAACAATAGATCGGATTATGTAATACAAACTATAAGAAAAGTGACACCTTTAATTTTCCGAAGTTTTGCTCCTTTATCAAAGAAATTTAAATTGTATAACTCAGTGCTTGAGGGGTTAGTCTATTAGACCTCGTAACAATAAATCGGATTATGTAATACAAACTATAAGAAAAGTGACACCCTTAATTTTCCGAAGTTTTGCTCTTTTATCAAAGAAATTTAAATTGTATAACTCGGTGCTTGAGGGGTTAGTCTATTAGACCTCGCAACAATAGATCGGATTATGTAATACAAACTATAAGAAAAGTGACACCCTTAATTTTCCGAAGTTTTGCTCTTTTATTTATAGAAATTTAACTCTTACAGTGCGGGGATCGACCCTAGTCGTCAGAATCTGACGTCTGTAGACGTAAGATTATGACGTCTGTAGACGTCAGATTCTGACGACTAGGGTCGATCCCCGAACTGTAAGAGTAAAATTATTTATAATTGCCGTGGACCCATAACACAGGTATTCAAATGAATCAGAAAGAGCTAACTAAGACATTTATGATGATTTCAAATTCAAAATAGCCCTTTGGTCTATATGGTTCGCACAGAAATAATTCAGCGCTTTAAAGGTTAAAAGGTTTTGCATTAACCATGACAACGCCGAAATATTTTTGTATAAGCCATGGAGACCACGATTTTGACGTATAAAATTAACGGTACCGCGCCGAAAAGGTTAAAAAATACAATTATCCCTGTCAGAGATAACTTTTTATGGTGGTGGTTTTTGCCAGGTGGGGCAATAATCTTTTAAGCAATATGGATAAAATAAGTGTCGCTAGAAATGAAATACGTGGTTGAGAATTACGCTGGTGGTATCAATATTTTAATCGTAAAGTAACGTTATTATGAAGCATAGGCTACATTTTTGGAAAGCTTATGACACCAGGAACACGAAATAATATGAAATGAATTGGGTTTTAGGCCACCTGTGCACATATATGCTAAACTAGGCCAGGAGAACCTCTTGAGGAATGTGAAATTAATAAGATGGCATTGCCCTCCAGATACAGGATTTGAAATTCGAGCCCTGGCGGTCTGAGGCCGAGCACGCTACCTCCCGGTCACGGAGGCTCCCCGCAATATTGAATCTTTACAAATGAGCGGGGAATTTTTTTTTTCTTTCTTTGAAACTTGAAGGCCCTTGCACCAGGACCCCGCCCTACCAGGACAAGAAAATGCTTACATTAGCACAGAATCTTTAAAATAGCCACCGTAATATTAAAATTCGAATATCTGGTCTTCTAATATAGATATAATTTTTTCGAAAAATGTCTATATTTTTCGTCATTTGAAGCTGGAAATTGCGTTAGCAATTCCAGCTTCAAATGACGAGAAATACAATTGAAATAATTCAGCAAGACAAGGGTTAACACGAAGAAGAATCCAAAGCGGCATTTTGCCTAGTGACTTGAAAATTGCCAATATTGCTTTAATTTTTCAAGAAAGTAGATAAATATAAAACCAGCAACTATAGGCCAATGTTCCTCACTTGTATTTTGGGTAAATGCATGAAGTACATGATTGTGAGCAGTATGTCCCAGCCCATTTGGACAACAATACAATTTTTAATCCGCCACAACATGGCTTTAGGAACGCCTATCTCGTGACAGCTAATTACAGTCACTATTCTATGACTTAGCCAGTATGCCGACTGAAACAGATATATGATATGGATCTTAGCAATTAGGCTTTCGATAGCGTGCCACACAGGAGACTCCTATACAAGCTTGAGTGGTATGGGATCAGGGGGGGAGCTCTTGACTGGATCAAGTGCTTCCTGACAGACCGAGCCCAGAAGGTAGTTCTTGATGGTGCAGAGTCTCTACCGGGACCTGTTTTGTCTGGAGTACCTCAGGGTTCGGTTCTGGGCCCTATCCTTTTTCTAATCTATATAATTGATCTACCTGATGGCGTCATTCACAGTACAGTCCGTCTGTCTGTATTTTGTATATACATGTTACTCACAAGAAGGACATCAACCGGCTTCAAAGGGATCTTGACATGATTGCCAAGTGTGAGGATACCTGGTTGATGGAATTCAATGTAGGTAAATGTTTTACAATGAGGGATGGTCGCCAGAGAGGTAGATCCAAAATAGATTCACTGATGCATAGACTCCATGGCCAGATGCTCTGTATCACAGACAACACAAAATATCTGGGACTTACCATCACTTCAGATCTGAAATGGAATAGCCATATCCAAAAAAGTCAAATTTAATTCTAATTCAGTGTTGGGTCTCTTAAGAAGAAACCTAAGGATAGAGTCGAAAGCTGTGAAAACACAAGCTTACGAAACGTTGGTCAGACCACACTTGGAGTATGCCTGCACAGTGTGGGACCCCCATACACAAGTTAATGCCAGAAGGCTTGACTCTGTGCATGGCGCAGAGGAGGGCTGCCCGCTATGTGTGCAACCGTTGGCATAATACCAGTAGTGTGTCTGCAATGCTAAACGAGCTGAGTTGGTAGTCTCTTGCCAGACGGAGAGAGCGAGCCAGGCTATGCATGATGTATAAAGTCGTGCATGGTCTGGTGGACATACCTTGGCTACAGAACAAGGTACTTATTCCTAACCCCAATGCACAAGAGGTTAATCTACTATGAATATTTATACATGTCTCAAATTGATCAAATCTACTAGGACTATTTATACATGTCTCTGATTGATCTAATCTACTATGAATATTTATACATGTCTCTGATTGATCTAATCTACTATTTAAATGTGAACTTTGACTCTTGTATCATTACAAACAAATTAGATAATATCAACCAAACTATCAATAACAATCTAGTAATTGTTCACACAAAACCAAACCTATCAATAACAATCTACTAATTGTTCACATTAATATATTAATGAACATTGACTCTTGTATCATTACATACAAATTACATAATATTGACAAAATCTATCAATAACCTTATTAAACAAGATTATCTGTTGTTGAGGAGGGTATGAAAACGGTCAGAAGAAAAATAAACAAAAAACTTGCAGCGGATGGCAGCGGGAGGAGGTGGGATTTTCTTGATAGACATAGAATCTGCTATATAAATTTATATTTCTTTCGGATTAATTTTTGGTTTGGATCACCCTCAAGATTTCATTGCTAAAAGAGACCGTTACAAACAAATCGAGATCCGAACAAACCACGAATTACATAGCTTGGGATTCACCTAAGATTAATAATCTATTTTGTGTCCGATAAAAAGAGCTTTCATTTTACGAAAACTCTGTATTTATCGTACAAAAAACAGACACATAAAATGGGGAAAAATTTGTTTATTAAAAATAAACATCAAATTAAACGACTACAAATAAAAAGGGCTTCACTTCAAATGTTGTTAATGTAAACGTGGTTGTAACAGAGTGAAGCCCTAAGACCAAAATAGGTATAAATTTACTTGACAGTCAGTTAACAGGATTAACCAGTGAATATTTATACATGTCTCTAATTGATCTAATCTGCTATGAATATTTATACATGTCTCAAATTGATCAAATCTACTAGGACTATTTATACATGTCTCTGATTGATCTAATCTACTATGAATATTTATACATGTCTCTGATTGATCTAATCTACTATTTAAATGTGAACTTTGACTCTTGTATCATTACAAACAAATTAGATAATATCAACCAAACTATCAATAACAATCTAGTAATTGTTCACACAAAACCAAACCTATCAATAACAATCTACTAATTGTTCACATTAATATATTAATGAACATTGACTCTTGTATCATTACATACAAATTACATAATATTGACAAAATCTATCAATAACCTTATTAAACAAGATTATCTGTTGTTGAGGAGGGTATGAAAACGGCACACAGACACAAAGTGTCTGACCCCCACAACACAAACTTACGAATGCATCGTAAGAGCACATATGAATTTCAACCTCTCATCTGTCTAATCCACCATTACTTGTGGCATCAGAAACAACACTAATTCTAAATAGTGAAGTGCTATATAGTCTGAAATTTAGTTTTTAAATTGAAATTAGGATGTCTACAGAAGTGAAACTTGAAATTTACATGTAATGAATAGATAACCAAATAATTAAAATTTCCAAATGTAGATAATAAGGGACACATTATCATAACATCTATTGTATTTATAATTCCTGAAGCAAGTCTGAGTAGTGTTTTGACTGGCTGGATTTATATGTCAGTGAAATTTTATTTTCTGTAAGTGTAAAATCTGACCACAGAAGTATACAGACCTCATTTTGAGCTGACCTAGGTATTGCAGACACACTTTGAAAACATAAGAAGACCACAAAACATAGATTTAGAAGGATTTGAAGCAAATTAGGAACATGAGGAAATGGTCCACATTTTGAGTATTTCTGTATTCACTAAAAATGGTGTTTACATATACATTCAAAAGCAAGATCTAAAGAATTCTAAAAAAAAATAAAAAATAATAATAATAATTTCTTACTCACGCAGTTATTGACGAAAAAGCGAAATTTCAGCTTTTTCTTCTCTTCTACGGGAGAAGAAAAAGGACATAAATCATTCACATTGAAAGTAATTCCACCGGTAAGAATGAGCTTGTGGATATTGTATCAAAAACCGACTGGCCGAAATCGGGTTGGCAAATCACTCCCCATCATGTTTTCCATTGTTAGAACAGCTGGCGCAAGTCCTGCCGAACTAACAAATGGAAAATCATGTTTGGTTCTTCACAAAGATTGTTGCATCTGGCGCAAGTCCGGATGCATCCTGCCCATACTTGCTAGCCCTGATTTCAGCAGCTGGCGCAAATCCTGATGCTAGAATAAACTAATTCCACCTGTAAGAATGAGCTTGTGGATATTGTATCAAAAACCGACTGGCCGAAATCGGGTTGGCAAATCACTCCCCATCATGTTTTCCATTGTTAGAACAGCTGGCGCAAGTCCTGCCAAACTAACAAATGGAAAATCATATGTTTGGTTCTTCACAAAGTTTATTGCATCTGGCGCAAGTCCGGATGCATCCTGCCCATCCTTGCTAGCACTGATTTCAGCAGCTGTCGCAAATCCTGATGCTAGATTAAACTAATTCCACCTGTAAGAAAGAGCTTGTGGATATTGTATCAAAAACCAACTGGCCCAAATCCAGTTGGCAAAACACTCCCCATCATGTTTGCTATAGTTAGAACAGCTGGCGCAAGTCCTGCCGAACTAACAAATGAATAATCATATATTTGGTTCTTCATGAAGTTCATTGCATCTGGCGCAAGTCCGGATGCATCCTGTCTATCATTACTAGCACTGGTTTCAGCAGCTGGCGCAAGTCCTGATGCCAGATTAATCAAGCTAGACAGAGAGCATCATGTAGTTGGCGTATAAGGCATGCAATAATTACTGCGGCCTGTAACAACTGGCCAAGTCTTGTTGTAACTGACCTTGTATTTATTGACTAATAATATGTTCTTGCAGTAGTTTAATTGAATAATTATATTGCTTTTACCTTACACTCCTACACTTGGATACTCTTCCGAATTATTTTAATTTACAAATTATTTTAAATAATTATTATAAATATATATATATCTAAGTAAGAATGATGAAAGATTTAATTCTTGTGGCCATTTTTTTTTTTTTTTAATAATTTAATTTCAAAGCAGCTGGATCACTAAGCTTTACAAAACAAACAACAAAGAAGAAAACTTAGAAAGAAAAAGGTGACCCAAAACATAATTTCGTAGGATCCACTTGAAACCTAAGGTCACTTTGGCAAAGCCAGAGAATGGCCTACAGGAAAACCAGCCCCTGGGATTATTCCAGAGTCATCACAAATTAGCATAATTGCATTAATTATATAAAATGAAATCAAGAGATTATCAACTATATCTCTTCTCATTAATTTAAATTATTACTAATGAGAACGTTAAATCTTAACTTCCTAACATGAATTATTTTTAAATATCTTTATGAGCACTAATATTGTATATTTTAATTTGAGATTAAGAGTGGCTGGTATGTATGCTTCATTGACCAAAAGTAACAAAAAAAAGAAAACTCCATTCAAAGAGGAAAGGTGCCAAAAACATAGTTTTGACAAAGACCCATCTGAAACCGAAAGCTGTACTAGCGAGGCCAGAAAATAGCCCACAGGAAACAAATCCTGACAGGAATCAGTGGGTCCACCACAAATTGGCAACAGCCAATGTGATTATCGCCTCCAGAGTTGATCAATTCTTGCTAAATCAAATCTTAGAAACAACAATTGCTCCTCTTATTTATTTATATTATTTGTAAATTTTTGCCCTACAAATCACACGATAAAATGTACCCAAAAAATTTAAGTAACAAAGATGAAACTCCAAAAAATGAGGAAAAAGGCCAAAAACATATGTTCCTGACAACAAGACCTATCTGAAACCCCATAAGGCCGCAGTGGCAATGCCAAAGAATGGCCCACAGGAAAAACAGTTCCTGAAAGGAATCAGTGAGTCAACCACAAATTGGCATAAATGCATAAAAGCAGCCAAAGTGGTTATCGCCTCCAGAGTTAATCAATCTTTGTTAAACAAATTCTCTGAGACAATTATCATTGATTTATAAAATTAATATTGTCTATTGCATTAAAGCGAGCACCATCTCAAATGTTTACTCAGCGAATCACAACAAGAATCAATCTTCTTATTAAGATAATTTATAAAGTTGACCCTGCAAATCACAGAATAAAATGTACCCGAAAAAATTTAAGTAACAAAGATGAAACTCCCAACGAGGAAAAAGGCCAAAAACATATGTTCCTGACAACAAGACCTATCTGAAACCCCATGAGGCCGCAGTGGCAATGCCAAAGAATGGCCCACAGGAAAAACAGTTCCTGAAAGGAATCAGTGAGTCAACCACAAACTAGCATAAAAGCATAAAAGCAGCTAAAGTGGTTATCGCCTCAAGAGTTAATCAATCTTTGTTAAACAAATTCTCTGACACAATTATCGTTGATTTATAAAATTAATATTGTCTAAAGTGAACGCCATCTCAAATTTTTACTCAGCGAATCACAACAAGTTAACATAGTACTTTTTCACCTGAATGAAACCAAAATTTTTATATAACAAAGATGAAACTATTTTCCATCCCCCTTGACATATTAAAAGTTATGGAAGCATCATCCAAACCCAAATTTGGATGCAAAAATGCAAATGATTTTTTCATTATGTCATTCCGCAAATGTTTGATAAATGAGAAACCGATCAGTGTTACTCTGCATTATGAGAATTCTTGTTTTATGCTCAATTTGTTCAATTTGATAATTTAATAACAACGGAAATTCATGATTGAAACAAAGAATGAGTGAACGATAATGTAAGGTTTTGAGACTGACTAGACCACATGGAAAGCCAACAATGTCAATGAGACAAAGATAAGGGTCATAATCCAAATAATTGGTCAGACAGATTCAATAACAACCACGCAAAGCTGTTATCAAATATATACACAAACTATTAAAAATATTTGTAACATAAATTTTATTTATAGATCTTTATAGTCATAAAATAATAAAGTATAGACAGCTACAAATTTTTAATGTGCAATTGGTTATCGCCTCAAAAAATTCATCAAATCTTGCTATTTTAAATCAAATTTAAAACTGGTGAAATATCACCACTCTCATTGATTTAAATTAAATCAAAATTATATGGTCATTGTGCTTTTAACTTAATTTAAAGTTAACACTAACGCTTAAATTTCTAAGATTGTATATTTTTTAGTCTACATTTTATTGAAATCATGAAAGAACAGTCCAAACCAAATTTAATCCAGATGAATTTTGTATTATGAAATTGTCACTCCAAAAATATGTCACTAGTGACTGGAAGTGCTGCCGACTATTACACTAATAATGACGATTCAACCAGTCTAATGGTAGACTAGTCTACATCATATATTTTAATTTTTATTCCATAGTCTATACTAAACTATAGTAAAGTCTGAGTCTACGAACAGTTAGAGTAACAATTAGAGCCGAGTCTAGACTATATCTAGACTCCAGTAACTTTGACATTTGATTAACAGCGCGTACGGATAATACTATTAATAATAGTTAATAAAAACACGAATTCAGCGTGAGCGATAATATAAGAATTTGAAGTGGACTTAACCACGTGACTGCGACCGGATTGCGCAACCAATTCTACCGGCAAATAATACTCTGTGTCAAAGGATTAAAGGAAAGAAATATATATCTCAATTAAAATATACATAGAGTGTAATTACATTTTAATAAGTTCTTTAACTTCTGTAACTCTCTGTTTTTCCAGTATAAATTGTGTGATGTATTAAAATATACATAGGCCTAGAGTGTAATTACATTTTAATAAGTTCTTTAACTTCTGTAACTCTCTGTTTTTCCAGTATAAATTGTGTGATTACGACAAAGTTTGTTTGAAAATACAAGGAAAAATCAGTTTTTGTGATTTGTTAAAATGTATTTTGAATGTGCTGGAAAAATACAAACAATTTTCAAAAAAAAGAGTGATTGCTGTATTCTCAGAAACTGAACGGCCTTGAAGGCGTGACCTTGGGTGCGAACTAGGTGATAGAAAGGCAGTTTGGTCTTGATTTTTCACTATGTCAAGTATAAAAAGTAGCGACGCTAAAACACATCTCCCGAAGTAACATTATGCTTTATGTCGCTATAAACATGACAGTCTAATAGGAATATTATCTCTGTTCATTCATATTATGTTTTTTTAACTCCGGAGAGATTGTATGTAGGCTAAAAACGACATTTATTCAACACGGGAGAAGTGCTTTTTGTAAGTTGCCATGGTGGCACGTGTGACCTCGTCTGTTCAAAGCCAATCATGATGCCGTCTTGTTGCGTGTCACACCATGCACTCGGGGTCACGAGGTCAACGCATGATAGGCGCGTGGACATGTAATGTTTAGCACATAAAATCTGTCATGTTCTTAAACTTTGTCTGCAATTTGCGTGCATATAATATAATTTTTTATGGTTTTCAGTGTTTCTATTTGCGGCTAAATATATATTAAAATACACATTGAATTTGAAATGTTATGTTATGACGCGATTCTGGCAAAAACGGGAATTTTCAAGGGGATGTCCCAACTTTTTGACCTTAAATCAGTACATTGAAGTATAATTCTTTTGACAGCCCAGGCGTTGTTATCACCTAGTAGCTGTCCCGCAGTAAATGCTGACCTGTGATGACGTAACACGGTTTCTGAGAATTAGAAGAAGAAGAAGAGGAAAATCTTTCTGCGCGCAAAAAATAACGTGACCTGATTCAGATTAGTAGAAATACCAAAAAGCTGAATTACCGCTCACAACAACATCCAGTTTGAAGAATGAAGTGGTCTAAATAATTTAATTGTTTCCTGTGCTTGTAAAAAACATGTATGAAAGCCATTTAAAAAAAAACGATATTTGTTTACTTTGCTGTACTTTGAACTGTATACAGTAGGCCTATACTATAGTCTATACCTGCCGTCAGATTAACTTGTATCGCATGTTTTTTGCCGACTTCTCAGTCAATTCTGAACCAATTTTGATGAAATTTTGCAAGGACTATTTTCGTTATCAGGAAGGTTTGCCGGCATAGTACCACTTTAGGCCCACCTGGGCTTAAACTTATAGACCCACCTCTGTGGTGTTTTATATGGAAGTGGGTCTATTTATATTAACTATTACCCGGGTAGCAACTGTAAAATCATGAATTATCCTTCTTAAATCATTAAATAATCTTAAAAACATGCTATAAAGGAAACGTCGCCATGTCTGTCATCAGTCAGTGTCAGTGGTCATGTCTGTATGTGAATTTAGGATGCCCCACTTCCAAACAGCCCTCACTTCCGCCTTATACATCATTGGACAGTGAGAAGTATGAAATGCTGAAAGGGTTATGTGAATATTCATCACCTGTCTTGAGTTGTCGGCAAGTTGTCCAGCTGTATGAGTTGTAGCGTGTCATTTAAGATTAACTCATCCATTACTCAGTAGGCCTGTGCCGGCAATGACCTTTAGGCCCTTAATCTTCTAAGGAAATCTTGATGGCGAAAAATTAATTGTAATAAATGACGTATATGAGTATATGAATGATAATATTATCTATGATATTCCGTCATTTAGTATTAAATAAACATCTTTAATTTTTGTGTACTAAATGACTGATATGAGTATATGAATTATAATATTATCTATGATATTCCGTCATTTAGTATTAAATAAACATCTTCTCTTTCTAAACATCCCAAAGGGTTAACAATTATAGACCCACTTCCCATAAATTATATATTATTTGAAAATAATGAATATTGTGGTGATTAATGGATTGCAAATAATAGGCCCACTTACAGTCACTTAGATATGGCAGGTGGGCCTAAAGTGGGATTAGTACTAGTCCCACTTTAGGCCCACCTACCATATCTAAGTGACTGTAGGTGGGCCTAAAGTGGGATTAGTATATAAGGGAAATATTATAGAATCTTTAAACATTGAAATTATAGATTTCCCTCTGGGGAAAGGTTCCCCTGGGGAAAAGGGTTTTCTTTTGGGGCCCGGGTTGAATCAGCAAATAGGGGCTTGGATAATGTTTTGGGGGTAAATGGAGAATCTGAAAATAAATTGGTTGAGGGTAATTAAAGGGTTTAAAAGAATAGGCCCACTTACAGTCACTTACATATGGTAGGTGGGCCTAAAGTGGGATTAGTACTAGTCCCACTTTAAGCCCACCTACCATATCTAAGTGACTGCAAGTGGGCCTAAAGTGGGATTAGTATATAAGGAAAATATTCTAGAATCTTTAAACATTTAAATTATGGATTTGCCTTGGGGGAAAATATCCCCCTGGGAAAAGGGTTTTCTTTTGGGGCCCGGATTGAATCAGCAAATAGGGGCTTGGATAATGTATTGGGGGTAAATGGAGAATCTTAAAAAAAATCGATTTATGGTAAGTAAAGGGTTAAAACGAATAGGCCCACTTACAGTCACTTAGATATGGTAGGTGGGCCTAAAGTGGGATTAGTACTAGTCCCACTTTAGGCCCACCTGCAATATCTAAGTGACTCCAGGTGGGCCTAAAGTGGGATTAGTATATAAGGGGAATATTCTACAATCTTTAAATATTTAAATTATTGATTTCTCCTCGGGGAAAAGTTCCCCTGGGGAAAAGGGTTTTCTTTTGGGGCCCGGGAATAATCAGCAAATAGGGGCTTGGATAATGTTTTGGGGGTAAATGGAGAATCTTAAAAGAATGAGTTTTATGGTAATTAAAGGGTTAAAACGAATAGGCCCACTTACAGACACTTAGATATGGTAGGTGGGCCTAAAGTGGGACTAGTACTAATCCCACTTTAGGCCCACCTGCCATATCTAAGTGACTGTGAGTCGGCCTAAAGTGGGATTAGTCTATAAGGGGAATATTCTAGAATCTTTAAATATTTAAATTATTGATTTGCCTCTGGGGAGAAGTTCCCCTGGGGAAAAGGGTTTTCTTTTGGGGCCCGGATTGAATCAGCAAATAGGGGCTTGGATAATGTTTTGGGGGTTAATGAAGAATCTTAAAAAAAATTGATTAATGGTAATTAAGAGGTTAAAACGAATAGGCCCACTTACAGTCACTTAGATATGGTAGGTGGGCCTAAAGTGGGATTAGTACTAATCCCACTTTGGGCCCACCTGCCATATCTAAGTGACTGCAGGTGGGCCTAAAGTGGGATTAGTATATAAGGGGAATATTCTACAATCTTTAAATATTTAAATTATTGATTTCTCTTTTGGGAAAAGTTACCCTGGGGAAAAGGGTTTTCTTTTGGGGCCCGGGAGTAATCAGCAAATAGGGGCTTGGATAATGTTTTGGGGGTAAATGGACAATCTTAAAAGAATGAGTTTTCTGGTAATTAAAGGGCTAATACGAATTGGCCCATTTACAGTCACTTAGATATGGTAGGTGGGCCTAAAGTGGGATTAGTACTAGTCCCACTTTAGACCCACCTACCATATCTAAGTGACTGCAGGTGGGCCTAAAGTGGGATTAGTATATATAGTAATTATTCTACAATCTTTAAACATTTAAATTATTGATTTCCCTCTGGGGAAAAAACCCTCTTGGGAAAAGGGTTTTCTTATGGGGCCCGGGAATAAGCAGCAAATAGGGGCTTGGATAATTTTTGGGGGTTATAGGCCCGATCTTTTAATGGACAATTGCATAATTAAATTAACTAAATGACGGCCATTGGTATTAAATTAACTAAATGACGGGCATTGATAAGAGTGATGTTCTGCAATTTACTAAATGACGGCCACTGTTTGTGCTTATTGTATCATTGTATTATTGAGGTTAATGTGTTATACATGGGTACGTGTTGAGATGCTCATTCCAACGGTGGCAGTGTTACGCTTGATTGCATGTTCGTGGACACGTGCTATTGAACAAGTCCGTGATCGTTGTCCACACCCCACCCCGTCATTTAGTTCATATCTTGTGCAATCTTTCGTGTTTTCAGACACCGTCGAATCCTGAGATTGACGAGAGGTGGGTCTGGGCGGCTCTAGAAGTGTAAACCCAGGTGGGCCTAAAGTAGGACTTTGCCGGTTTGCCACTGATAAGGTTCGCCACAGGAAGGTTCGCCACAAAATTGGAAGGTTCGACACAGCTTTGGAAGGTTCGCCACAAATGTCATAAGAAGGTTCGCCACAACGTTAGAATGCATCATAAAACAGTGAAAATAAAATTATATTTCAATTATTGTTCATCTCTATAACCAGAGCCGCTTTGAGCAGCGCATCGTTTTATCCTATTATTCATTACCTACCTGTCCGATTGCATTTAAACTTTGTGTAGACGTTCTCAGATGGTTCCCGCGATATCTGGACTAGGTTAGCCTGGCTTTTTGCATACACGTTAGGTCCGATGGCACACGACATTTCCCACTTAAAATCACATTTCTTGCCGTGAAAATGTCAGATCGGTTCTGAAATGGTGGGTGAATCTGCGCATGTTCGGAGAATGGACGGGGTCATTGCACAAAATAGGGGTGATCAGGCTCTAGGCCTACCACATGAATCATGATGCATGAATGAGGAACCCAAATTCTAGGCTAGACTACACTAGCATATTTCTTTACAAACATAAGTTATATTCACTGTAAATGATAACAATGGTATATATATATAATATTTGTTGAAAAATAGGTTGATTCATATGGTAAAGACTAGACAATGCATGTTTGAAAGTAGAATTTATGTGGTGTAGACCTACACAAATTAGTGTAGCACAGTGGATGATAATCATGTAGGCCTATATTTTTTCCAGTCCAGCATTATGCCTACATGTATAGGCCTATATCGTTTAATTACATGGATTATTAGCATATGTATATGGTCATCACTTAAATTTTAGGCCCATAAATATATATTATAATGGATATACATATAAACGACTTTTTTCAAAGTAATTTTAGAGGGTAGACTACTGTAGGCCAGCTGTATAGATACGAAGTGGATCCGTTGCCGGTAGCTGGTCGGCCTGCTGCACAGTCCTGAAAATGGCTATCCCTGGAAGCCGTCTTGCCTGGCATTTGTTATTAGAGACTATCGGCGCTAACGTTCCATGCTAATTCCTTCTCATTTTGTTTATTTTTCATTTATTTCGTAAATAAATGTCGTACTGTAATAAACATTATTCAAGCCTAAGGTAGGGTTATTGGCAACAAAATACAGAAGACAGGATGTGACCTACAAGGTATGTATCGTGAGTGAGTTGCGATTTTCACTGACACTGTTTGAGTTGTGATCGTCACCTGTCATCCACTGAGTCGTCAAATTCGCGTTTTCACAGCTTCGATCCGCGACAACAGCAATTTTAGCCTAACGGTTAGGGGATTATTCAGAGTACTGATCTTCACCCAGTGTCACTCGTTCAGTTGTTATCAACAATAGCAATTAATGGGGATTAGTTTTATGAGTGGATGTGTTCAATTAATTCATAAAAATAATTGAAGATTTATAATTCATTTATTAGGGAGAGGTGGGTAAATTGGATACCTTAACTTTGAAGTGTTATAATGTTAAATGATCAATCTATAACAGTGGGTATAATGTACATGGTGTCCAACATACCCGCTTTCTGTCATCTCCAATGAAAATAAAGCACAGCCCAGTAAACACAAACTATTGTAGGCCTATAACATTTATACAACGTCGGCCCGACGTGTTCGACGTTGGTCCAACAATTTATAAATGGTATACAAATATTTTGTGTATGCTGGGAGAAGTGCGTATATTGAACAGCTTGAAAGGGACTTGTTCAGGTCTAAAATCATATGAAAATAAGTGATTTTATTTTAGCTTAAAATCATAAAAAAATCGGTGATTTTATTTTGGCTCCTTAATATGACGATATGACCATCAGGAATTTCGTCTGTATATCTGTCCTAACTGGTGAATGCGCAGCACAATTTTTTTATTTACATGCAGTTCTAGTTGATTGACATGTTTATATCATATGGTCATAATAAGAAGCCAAAATGAAATCACCGATTTTTTGATGATTTTAGCCTGGGCCAGTCCCTTTAACAACCAACACCTACTGTAATTGACCGCTCACAGTATATATATATTTAATTATTTTCTGGTTGAATAAACAATTCTATTTCTTCATTTAAAACAAGCAGTTTGGCTGTGACATATCTCAAAGCACTTTCTTGCGTTGTTCTGCATTTTGAGTGTTTGATAATGAGCAATTGTGTAATCTGGCCGTAGGCTCCATGATTGTAATCAGTAATAACTAATATCTATGAATTTTCATCGTTGATGATCAAAAGTTTCACATTAATACCTTGCTTGAGTACAACCTTGTGGAAGGCCTAAATTGTCTATATTGAGCCTGGGTAGTGCAGACGGGGGGGGGGGACCTTGAAGATGACCTTGAGTCATAAAAATAGTAGAAGAAATGGATTTCCCAGTCAAAATCACATAAAAATAAGGTATTAAACTTGTTCCTGGCTTCATTTGTTGAAAAATCATATTTGACCTTGAAATATCTGACGGCCATTTTGTCATAATTATTTACAAGTTAAAGTGGGTATCGATTTTAATTATTTAATTCTTCGGTTTAAGGGTTAAGCAGCTACAGTAATATGACTTACATCAATCCACAAGGTTAAGAAAATTTCTATTTTTTTAAGTGAAAAAGTAATAGCTGTATTAATAACAGTTTTAGGGCAAAACAGTTTCTTTTCATCCATTGGATATTGTGAAAACGTGTAAAAAACAAACATGGTAAAAAAATTTTAATCCTAAGTCCCACCGCCGCACCCCTCCGCTAGAGTAGAATAAATACCTATGTAAATATAGAAAATATGTTATAAATATAATATTGGTTACTATGCTAATTTTAGACTTGTACTAGTCTAAAATAAATTAAAATACTGAATATAATCATGATAATATAAAGTTAAAGCTAGTAGTAAATATATGTTTCATCTTCATTTCTTTCCAACTCCGTCCACATGTGTCTTTTAACTGCATGTTTAAAATGTAAAAGTTTTCTTGTATTCTGAGATGTACCAGTAGATAATTCCACATTTTACTGGCAAAGTATCGAAAAGACTTGGCACCCGCAGCCTTGGTAAGACCAGGTATTGGACACTAGTTCTAGTGTATCTGTCATGTTCATGACTGACCATGGATAATGAATATTTTGGGGCTGTTCCATAAATTATTCCAAACATGTTGTTAAGTTTAATTTGGTTAACGGTATCCAACTGATAATTTTGAATTCATTGAAACCAATATGCGTCCTTGGGGAGCAGTTCAGGACAAATCTGATCGTTTTATTTTGAAGAATTTGAAGTTTTTGTCGGTGAATTTTTTGAAGACCACTAAACCATACGGAGCATGCATAATCGAAATGACGTTGAATGAGAGTTGATGCCAAAAGTTTCCTTGAATTTGTGTTTAAAAATTTGGCATGTCTCCATAAGAATTTGTGTCTTGAGTTGCCTTTCTTAAGAATATTTTCCGCAATTTACCATCTAAAGGTCCAGATCTACTCTCAAATATCCCACACTTTTTGTAGAGGCTACCATGGTCTCACCACATGTAACATTCATTTCCAAAGAAATGCCAAGTTTTTACTTTGAACCAAACAGTATTAATTCTGTCTTCCCTAAATGGATGGATATTCTATTATCGACTAGCCATCCATTCAGAGAAGAAAGTTCATTGCCAAGTTATTCCTCAATTTTGTTAACATCCTTGCCAGAAACTAAAAGGACTGAGTCGTCAGCATAAAGAATAAGTTGACATGAGACAGCAGCCTCCATGTCATTAATAATAAAA
>CAXHKU010000509.1:0-35649 GCA_964017125.1 Flabesymbios commensalis
GGTATATCGGAAAAGCAATCTTTTCTCGTTTATTTTCAGCTAGGTATCATAACTTAAAAAAAAAAAAAAAAAAAAAAAAAAACGATATTGGGCCTATGTCGCTGTAGTGTTGATAATTACTCTATCAATCCTGGCGACCTGCCTTGTCAGTTCTAACTGCTCAGTCACACATGTACGATGGGGGGCACTTCCTCAGTGCTGTTTCAATGACGGCCCGCATTTTCAGCGCTCTGGCGACGTGGAAACAGTGTTATTTCAGTGCATCACATTAATAACTTTTGAAATAATCGATCAAACCTCACCAAATTTTCAGGGCAGTCGCTGCAATGGCTGTGAATGGTGTGTGCAAAATTACATGTAAAACGGTTGAGAATTGACTGAGATATCAACAAAAAACGCTCCGCCGACGTTGTCACAACGTTGGCTCAGTGCTTTGCATTAATAACTTTTAAAGTACTCAATCAAACTCCGCCAAATTTACTGGGCAGTTGCCGTAGTTCCAGCCGATGGTGCCTGCAAAATTACATAAAAAACGGTTGAGAATTGACGTCTGAATTGACGTCTAAATGAATATATATATTGAAATACTCAAACAAATTTCACACTAATCCCATTAATAACTTTTCAAGTACTCGCTCAAACTTTACAGAATTTACAGGACAGTGGAATAATACCATCTGATGGTGCCTGCGAAATTACATGGAAGACGGTTGAGAATTCACGTCTGAATTGACGTCTAAATGAATAACTTTTGAAATATTCAATCAAATTTCACACTGATCTCATTAATAACTTTTGAAGTACTCCTACAAACTTTACAAAATTTACAGGACAGTCGCCGTAATACCATCCAATAGTGCCTGCAAAATTACATAGTAAACGGTTGAGAATTGACGTCTGAATTGACGTCTAAATGCATATATATATTGAAATACTCAAGCAAATTTACCACTAATCTCACTAATAACTTCAGAAGTACTCGCTCAAACTTTACAGAATTTACAGGGCAGTCGCTGAAATAACATCCAATAGTGCCTGCAAAATTATATGGAAGACGGTTAAGAATTGACGTCTGAATTGACGTCTAAATGAATAACTTTTGAAATACTCAATCAAATTTCACACTAATATCATCAATAACTTTTGAAGTATTCTCTCAAACTTTACAGAATTTACAGGGCAGTCGCCGTAATGCCATCCAATGGTGCCTGCAAGATTACATGGTAAACGGTTGAGAATTGACGTCTGAATAGACGTCTAAATGAATATATATATTGAAATACTCAAGCAAATTTACCACTAATCTCACTGATAACTTCAGAAGTACACGCTCAAACTTTACAGAATTTACAGGGCAGTCGCTGAAATAACATCCAATGGTGCCTGCAAAATTACATGGAAGACGGTTCAGAATTGACGTCTAAATTGACGTCTAAATGAATAATTTTTGAAATACTCAATCAAATTTCACACTAATCTCATTAATAACTTTTGAAGTATTCTCTCAAACTTTACAGAATTTACAGGGCAGTCGCCATAATACCATCCGATGGTGCCTGCAAAATTACATGGTAAACGGTTGAGAATTGACGTCTGAATTGACGTCTAAATGAATAAATTTTGAAATACTCAAGCAAATTTACTACTAATCTCACTAATAACTTTAGAAGTACTCGGTCAAACTTTACCAACTTCTCAGGGCAGTCGCCGCTATAGTTGCAGGTGGTGCCTGCAAAATTACATAAACATCGGTTGAGAATTGACTGAGATATCAGCGAAAAACGGGTAAAAATGATGACAAAAATGCCAAGAGATCAGTGAAAACGCATTGTGGACAGTGGGTTTGTGGCCATTGTGACTGTCTTGGCATTTCTCTCATTTTTCGTTTGACCACTTTTGATGTCAGAATCAGACGTCAAAAGTCATCAAACAGTCAACTTCCCTGTAAATTTGGCGAAGTTTGATTAATTACTGCAAAAGTTATTAATGAGATTGGTGTGAAATTTGATTGAGTATTATTAAAAGTTATTCATTTAGACGTCAATTCAGACGTCAATTCTCAACCGTTTTCCATGTAATTTTGCAGGCTCCATCAGCTGGTATTACGGCAACAGCCCTGTAATTTTGGCGAAGTGTGATTAATTACTGCAAAAGTTATTAATGAGATTGGTGTTAAATTTGATTGAGTATTATCAAAAGTTATTCATTTAGACGTCAATTCAGACGTCAATTCTCAACCGTTTTTTATGTAATTTTGCAGGCAGCATTGGCTGGTATTACGGCAACTTCCCTGTAAATTTAGCGAAGTTTGATTAATTACTGCAAAAGTTATTAATGAGATTGGTGTGAAATTTGATTGAGTATTATTAAAAGTTATTCATTTAGACGTCAATTCAGACGTCAATTCCCAACCGTTTTCCATGTAATTTTGCAGGCACCATCGGCTGGTATTATGGCAACTGACCTGTAAATTTGGCGAAGTGTGATTAATTACTGCAAAAGTTATTAATGAGATTGGTGTGAATTTGATTGAGTATTATTAAAAGTTATTCATTTAGACGTCAATTCAGACGTCAATTCTTAACTGTTTTCCATGTAGTTTTGCAGGCACCATCGGCTGGTATTACGGCAACTTCCATGTAAATTTGGCGAAATTTGATTAATTACTGCAAAAATTATTAATGAGCTTGGTGTGAAATTTGATTGACTATTATTACAAGTTATGCATTTAAATGTCAATTCAGACGTCAATTCTCAACCGTTTTCCATGTAGTTTTGTAGGCAACATCGGCTGTTATAAAGGCAACTTACCTGTAAATTTGGCGAAGTTTGATTAATCACTGCAAAAGTTATTAATGAGATTGGTGTGAAATTTGATTGAGTATCATTAAAAGTTATTCATTTAGACGTCAATTCAGACGTCAATTCTCAACTGTTTTCCATGTAGTTTTGCAGGCACCATCGGCTGGTATTATGGCAACTTCCCTGTGAATTTGGCGAAGTTTGATTAATTACTGCAAAAGTTATTAATGAGATTGGTGTGAAATTTGATTGAGTATTATTAAAATTTATTCATTTAGACGTCAGTTCAGACGTCAATTCTCAACCGTTTTCCGTGTAGTTTTGTAGGCAACATCGGCTGTTATTACGGCAACTTCCCTGTAAATTTGGCGAAGTTTGATTAATTACTGCAAAAGTTATTAATGAGATTGGTGTGAAATTTGATTGAGTATTATTAAAAGTTATTCATTTAGACGTCAATTCAGACGTCAATTCTCAACCGTTTTCCATGTAATTTTGCAGGCTCCATCAGCTGGTATTACGGCAACAGCCCTGTAATTTTGGCGAAGTGTGATTAATTACTGCAAAAGTTATTAATGAGATTGGTGTTAAATTTGATTGAGTATTATCAAAAGTTATTCATTTAGACGTCAATTCAGACGTCAATTCTCAACCGTTTTTTATGTAGTTTTGCAGGCAGCATTGGCTGGTATTACGGCAACTTCCCTGTAAATTTAGCGAAGTTTGATTAATTACTGCAAAAGTTATTAATGAGATTGGTGTGAAATTTGATTGAGTATTATTAAAAGTTATTCATTTAGACGTCAATTCAGACGTCAATTCCCAACCGTTTTCCATGTAATTTTGCAGGCACCATCGGCTGGTATTATGGCAACTGACCTGTAAATTTGGCGAAGTGTGATTAATTACTGCAAAAGTTATTAATGAGATTGGTGTGAATTTGATTGAGTATTATTAAAAGTTATTCATTTAGACGTCAATTCAGACGTCAATTCTTAACTGTTTTCCATGTAGTTTTGCAGGCACCATCGGCTGGTATTACGGCAACTTCCATGTAAATTTGGCGAAATTTGATTAATTACTGCAAAAATTATTAATGAGCTTGGTGTGAAATTTGATTGACTATTATTACAAGTTATGCATTTAAATGTCAATTCAGACGTCAATTCTCAACCGTTTTCCATGTAGTTTTGTAGGCAACATCGGCTGTTATAAAGGCAACTTACCTGTAAATTTGGCGAAGTTTGATTAATCACTGCAAAAGTTATTAATGAGATTGGTGTGAAATTTGATTGAGTATCATTAAAAGTTATTCATTTAGACGTCAATTCAGACGTCAATTCTCAACTGTTTTCCATGTAGTTTTGCAGGCACCATCGGCTGGTATTACGGCAACTTCCCTGTGAATTTGGCGAAGTTTGATTAATTACTGCAAAAGTTATTAATGAGATTGGTGTGAAATTTGATTGAGTATTATTAAAATTTATTCATTTAGACGTCAGTTCAGACGTCAATTCTCAACCGTTTTCCGTGTAGTTTTGTAGGCAACATCGGCTGTTATTACGGCAACTTCCCTGTAAATTTGGCGAAGTTTGATTAATTACTGCAAAAGTTATTAATGAGATTGGTGTGAAATTTGATTGAGTATTATTAAAAGTTATTCATTTAGACGTCAATTCAGACGTCAATTCTCAACCATTTTCCATGTAATTTTGCAGGCTCCATCAGCTGGTATTACGGCAACAGCCCTGTAATTTTGGCGAAGTGTGATTAATTACTGCAAAAGTTATTAATGAGATTGGTGTTAAATTTGATTGAGTATTATCAAAAGTTATTCATTTAGACGTCAATTCAGACGTCAATTCCCAACCGTTTTCCATGTAATTTTGCAGGCACCATCGGCTGGTATTATGGCAACTTCCATGTAAATTTGGCGAAATTTGATTAATTACTGCAAAAGTTATTAATGAGATTGGTGTGAAATTTGATTGAGTATTATTAAAAGTTATTCATTTAGACGTCAATTCAGACGTCAATTCCCAACCGTTTTCCATGTAATTTTGCAGGCACCATCGGTTGGTATTATGGCAACTGACCTGTAAATTTGGCGAAGTGTGATTAATTACTGCAAAAGTTATTAATGAGATTGGTGTGAATTTGATTGAGTATTATTAAAAGTTATTCATTTAGACGTCAATTCAGACGTCAATTCTTAACTGTTTTCCATGTAGTTTTGCAGGCACCATCGGCTGGTATTACGGCAACTTCCATGTAAATTTGGCGAAATTTGATTAATTACTGCAAAAATTATTAATGAGCTTGGTGTGAAATTTGATTGACTATTATTAAAAGTTATTCATTTAGATGTCAATTCAGACGTCAATTCTCAACCTTTTTCCGTGTAGTTTTGTAGGCAACATCGGCTGTTATTACGGCAACTTCCCTTTAAATTTGGCGAAGTTTGATTAATTACTGCTAAAGTTATTAATGAGATTGGTGTGAAATTTGATTGAGTATTATTAAAAGTTATTCATTTAGACGTCAATTCAGACGTCAATTCTCAACCGTTTTCCATGTAGTTTTGTAGGCAACATCGGCTGTTATTACGGCAACTTCCCTGTAAATTTGGCGAAGTTTGATTAATTACTGCAAAAGTTATTAATGAGATTGGTGTTATATTTGATTGAGTATTATTAAAAGTTATTCATTTAGACGTCAATTCAGACGTCAATTCTCAACCTTTTTCCGTGTAGTTTTGTAGGCAACATCGGCTGTTATTACAGCAACGTCCCTGTAAATTTGGCGAAGTTTGATTAATTACTGCAAAAGTTATTAATGAGATTGGTGTGAAATTTGATTGAGTATTATTAAAAGTTATTCATTTAGACGTCAATTCAGACGTCAATTCTCAACCGTTTTCCATGTAGTTTTGTAGGCAACATCGGCTGTTATTACGGCAACTTCCCTGTAAATTTGGCGAAGTTTGATTAATTACTGCAAAAGTTATTAATGAGATTGGTGTGAAATTTGATTGAGTATTATTAAAAGTTATTCATTTAGACGTCAATTCCGACGTCAATTGTCAACCGTTTTCCATGTAGTTTTGCAGGCAACATTGGCTGGTATTACGGCAGCTTCCCTGTAATTTTGGCGGAGTTTGATTAATTACTGCAAAAGTTATTAATGAGGTTGGTGTGAAATTTGATTGAGTATTATTAAAAGTTATTCATTTAGACGTCAATTCAGACGTCAATTCTCAACCGTTTTCCATGTAATTTTGCAGGCTCCATCAGCTGGTATTACGACAACTGCCCTGTAATTTTGGCGAAGTGTGATTAATTACTGCAAAAGTTATTAATGAGATTGGTGTTAAATTTGATTGAGTATTATCAAAAGTTATTCATTTAGACGTCAATTCAGACGTCAATTCTCAACCGTTTTCCATGTAGTTTTGCAGGCAGCATTGGATGGTATTACGGCAACTTCCCTGTAAATTTAGCGAAGTTTGATTAATTACTGCAAAAGTTATTAATGAGATTGGTGTGAAATTTGATTGAGTATTATTAAAAGTTATTTATTTAGACGTCAATTCAGACGTCAATTCTCAACAGTTTTCCATGTAATTTTGCAGGCACCATCGGCTGGTATTATGGCAACTGACCTGTAAATTTGGCGAAGTGTGATTAATTACTGCAAAAGTTATTAATGAGATTGGTGTGAATTTGATTGAGTATTATTAAAAGTTATTCATTTAGACGTCAATTCAGACGTCAATTCTTAACTGTTTTCCATGTAGTTTTGCAGGCACCATCGGCTGGTATTACGGCAACTTCCATGTAAATTTGGCGAAATTTGATTAATTACTGCAAAAATTATTAATGAGCTTGGTGTGAAATTTGATTGACTATTATTACAAGTTATGCATTTAAATGTCAATTCAGACGTCAATTCTCAACCGTTTTCCATGTAGTTTTGTAGGCAACATCGGCTGTTATTAAGGCAACTTACCTGTAAATTTGGCGAAGTTTGATTAATCACTGCAAAAGTTATTAATGAGATTGGTGTGAAATTTGATTGAGTATCATTAAAAGTTATTCATTTAGACGTCAATTCAGACGTCAATTCTCAACTGTTTTCCATGTAGTTTTGCAGGCACTATCGGCTGGTATTACGGCAACTTCCCTGTGAATTTGGCGAAGTTTGATTAATTACTGCAAAATTTATTAATGAGATTGGTGTGAAATTTGATTGAGTATTATTAAAATTTAGTCATTTAGACGTCAGTTCAGACGTCAATTCCCAACCTTTTTCCGTGTAGTTTTGTAGGCAACATCGGCTGTTATTACAGCAACTTCCCTGTAAATTTGGCGAAGTTTGATTAATTACTGCAAAAGTTATTAATGAGATTGGTGTTAAATTTGATTGAGTATTATTAAAAGTTATTCATTTAGACGTCAATTCAGACGTCAATTCTCAACCGTTTTCCATGTAGTTTTGCAGGCAACATTGGCTGGTATTACGGCAGCTTCCCTGTAATTTTGGCGGAGTTTGATTAATTACTGCAAAAGTTTTTAATGAGATTGGTGTGAAATTTGATTGAGTATTATTAAAAGTTATTCATTTAGACGTCGATTCAGACGTCAATTCTCAACCGTTTTCCATGTAGTTTTGTAGGCAACATCGGCTGTGATTACGGCAACTTCCCTGTAAATTTGGCAAAGTTTGATTAATGTAATCTTTGCGAAGTTTGATTTATTACTGCAAAAATTGTTAAAGAGATTGTTGTGAAATTTGATTGAGTATTATTAAAAGTTATTCATTTAAACGTCAATTCAGACGTCACTTCTGAACTGTTTTCGATGTAATTTTGCAGACACCATCGGCTGGTATTACGGCAACTTCCCTGTAAATTTGGCGAAGTTTGATTAATTACTGCAGAAGTTAATAATGAGGTTGGTTTGAAATTTGATTTAGTATTATTAAAAGTTTTTCATTGAGACGTCAATTCAGACGTCAATTCTCAACCGTTTTCGATGTAGTTTTGCAGGCACCATCGGCTGGTATTACGGCAACTTTCGTTTAAATTTGGCGAAGTTTGATTAATTATTGCAGAAGTTATTAATGAGCTTGGTGTGAAATTTGATTGACTATTATTAAAAGTTATTCTTTTAGACGTCAATTCAGACGTCAATTCTCAACCGTTTTCCATGTAGTTTTGTAGGCAACATCGGCTGTTATTACGGCAACTTACCTGTAAATTTGGCAAAGTTTGATTAATCACTGCAAAAGTTATTAATGAGATTGGTGTGAAATTTGATTGAGTATCATTAAAAGTTATTCATTTAGACGTCAATTCAGACGTCAATTCTCAACCGTTTTCCATGTAATTTTGCAGGCTCCATCAGCTGGTATTACGGCAACAGCCCTGTAATTTTGGCGAAGTGTGATTAATTACTGCAAAAGTTATTAATGAGATTGGTGTTAAATTTGATTGAGTATTATCAAAAGATATTCATTTAGACGTCAATTCAGACGTCAATTCTCAACCGTTTTTTATGTAGTTTTGCAGGCAGCATTGGCTGGTATTACGGCAACTTCCCTGTAAATTTAGCGAAGTTTGATTAATTACTGCAAAAGTTATTAATGAGATTGGTGTGAATTTTGATTGAGTATTATTAAAAGTTATTCATTTAGACGTCAATTCAGACGTCAATTCTCAACCGTTTTCCATGTAATTTTGCAGGCACCATCGGCTGGTATTATGGCAACTGACCTGTAAATTTGGCGAAGTGTGATTAATTACTGCAAAAGTTATTAATGAGATTGGTGTGAATTTGATTGAGTATTATTAAAAGTTATTCATTTAGACGTCAATTCAGACGTCAATTCTTAACTGTTTTCCATGTAGTTTTGCAGGCACCATCGGCTGGTATTATGGCAACTGACCTGTAAATTTGGCGAAGTTTGATTAATTACTGCAAAAGTTATTAATGAGATTGGTGTTATATTTGATTGAGTATTATTAAAAGTTATTCATTTAGACGTCAATTCAGACGTCAATTCTCAACCTTTTTCCGTGTAGTTTTGTAGGCAACATCGGCTGTTATTACAGCAAATTCCCTGTAAATTTGGCGAAGTTTGATTAATTACTGCAAAAGTTATTAATGAGATTGGTGTGAAATTTGATTGAGTATTATTAAAAGTTATTCATTTAGACGTCAATTCAGACGTCAATTCTCAACCGTTTTCCATGTAGTTTTGTAGGCAACATCGGCTGTTATTACGGCAACTTCCCTGTAAATTTGGCGAAGTTTGATTAATTACTGCAAAAGTTATTAATGAGATTGGTGTGAAATTTGATTGAGTATTATTAAAAGTTATTCATTTAGACGTCAATTCCGACGTCAATTGTCAACCGTTTTCCATGTAGTTTTCCAGGCAACATTGGCTGGTATTACGGCAACTTCCCTGTGAATTTGGCGAAGTTTGATTTATTACTGCAAAAGTTATTAATGAGGTTGGTGTGAAATTTGATTGAGTATTATTAAAAGTTATTCATTTAGACGTCAATTCAGACGTCAATTCTAAACCGTTTTCCATGTAATTTTGCAGGCTCCATCAGCTGGTATTACGGCAACTGCCCTGTAATTTTGGCGAAGTGTGATTAATTACTGCAAAAGTTATTAATGAGATTGGTGTTAAATTTGATTGAGTATTATCAAAAGTTATTCATTTAGACGTCAATTCAGACGTCAATTCTCAACCGTTTTCCATGTAGTTTTGCAGGCAGCATTGGATGGTATTACGGCAACTTCCCTGTAAATTTAGCGAAGTTTGATTAATTACTGCAAAAGTTATTAATGAGATTGGTGTGAAATTTGATTGAGTATTATTAAAAGTTATTTATTTAGACGTCAATTCAGACGTCAATTCTCAACAGTTTTCCATGTAATTTTGCAGGCACCATCGGCTGGTATTATGGCAACTGACCTGTAAATTTGGCGAAGTGTGATTAATTACTGCAAAAGTTATTAATGAGATTGGTGTGAATTTGATTGAGTATTATTAAAAGTTATTCATTTAGACGTCAATTCAGACGTCAATTCTTAACTGTTTTCCATGTAGTTTTGCAGGCACCATCGGCTGGTATTACGGCAACTTCCATGTAAATTTGGCGAAATTTGATTAATTACTGCAAAAATTATTCATGAGCTTGGTGTGAAATTTGATTGACTATTATTACAAGTTATGCATTTAAATGTCAATTCAGACGTCAATTCTCAACCGTTTTCCATGTAGTTTTGTAGGCAACATCGGCTGTTATTAAGGCAACTTACCTGTAAATTTGGCGAAGTTTGATTAATCACTGCAAAAGTTATTAATGAGATTGGTGTGAAATTTGATTGAGTATCATTAAAAGTTATTCATTTAGACGTCAATTCAGACGTCAATTCTCAACTGTTTTCCATGTAGTTTTGCAGGCACTATCGGCTGGTATTACGGCAACTTCCCTGTGAATTTGGCGAAGTTTGATTAATTACTGCAAAAGTTATTAATGAGATTGGTGTGAAATTTGATTGAGTATTATTAAAATTTAGTCATTTAGACGTCAGTTCAGACGTCAATTCTCAACCTTTTTCCGTGTAGTTTTGTAGGCAACATCGGCTGTTATTACAGCAACTTCCCTGTAAATTTGGCGAAGTTTGATTAATTACTGCAAAAGTTATTAATGAGATTGGTGTTAAATTTGATTGAGTATTATTAAAAGTTATTCATTTAGACGTCAATTCAGACGTCAATTCTCAACCGTTTTCCATGTAGTTTTGCAGGCAAGATTGGCTGGTATTACGGCAGCTTCCCTGTAATTTTGGCGGAGTTTGATTAATTACTGCAAAAGTTTTTAATGAGATTGGTGTGAAATTTGATTGAGTATTATTAAAAGTTATTCATTTAGACGTCGATTCAGACGTCAATTCTCAACCGTTTTCCATGTAGTTTTGTAGGCAACATCGGCTGTGATTACGGCAACTTCCCTGTAAATTTGGCAAAGTTTGATTAATGTAATCTTTGCGAAGTTTGATTTATTACTGCAAAAATTGTTAAAGAGATTGTTGTGAAATTTGATTGAGTATTATTAAAAGTTATTCATTTAAACGTCAATTCAGACGTCACTTCTGAACTGTTTTCGATGTAATTTTGCAGACACCATCGGCTGGTAATACGGCAACTTCCCTGTAAATTTGGCGAAGTTTGATTAATTACTGCATAAGTTAATAATGAGGTTGGTTTGAAATTTGATTTAGTATTATTAAAAGTTTTTCATTGAGACGTCAATTCAGACGTCAATTCTCAACCGTTTTCGATGTAGTTTTGCAGGCACCATCGGCTGGTATTACGGCAACTTTCGTTTAAATTTGGCGAAGTTTGATTAATTATTGCAGAAGTTATTAATGAGCTTGGTGTGAAATTTGATTGACTATTATTAAAAGTTATTCTTTTAGACGTCAATTCAGACGTCAATTCTCAACCGTTTTCCATGTAGTTTTGTAGGCAACATCGGCTGTTATTACGGCAACTTACCTGTAAATTTGGCAAAGTTTGATTAATCACTGCAAAAGTTATTAATGAGATTGGTGTGAAATTTGATTGAGTATCATTAAAAGTTATTCATTTAGACGTCAATTCAGACGTCAATTCTCAACCGTTTCCCATGTAGTTATGCAGGCAACATCGGCTGTAATTACGGCAACTTCCCTGTAAATTTGGCAAAGTTTGATTAATGTAATCTTTGCGAAGCTTGTTTTATTACTGCGAAAATTATTAAAGAGATTGATGTGAAATTTGATTGGGTATTATTAAAAGTTATTCATTTAGACGTCGATTCAGACGTCAATTCTCAACCGTTTTCCATGTAGTTTTGTAGGCAACATCGGCTGTGATTACGGCAACTTCCCTGTAAATTTGGCAAAGTTTGATTAATGTAATCTTTGCGAAGTTTGATTTATTACTGCAAAAATTGTTAAAGAGATTGTTGTGAAATTTGATTGAGTATTATTAAAAGTTATTCATTTAAACGTCAATTCAGACGTCACTTCTGAACTGTTTTCGATGTAATTTTGCAGACACCATCGGCTGGTATTACGGCAACTTCCCTGTAAATTTGGCAAAGTTTGATTAATTACTGCAGAAGTTAATAATGAGGTTGGTTTGAAATTTGATTTAGTATTATTAAAAGTTTTTCATTGAGACGTCAATTCAGACGTCAATTCTCAACCGTTTTCGATGTAGTTTTGCAGGCACCATCGGCTGGTATTACGGCAACTTTCGTTTAAATTTGGCGAAGTTTGATTAATTATTGCAGAAGTTATTAATGAGCTTGGTGTGAAATTTGATTGACTATTATTAAAAGTTATTCTTTTAGACGTCAATTCAGACGTCAATTCTCAACCGTTTTCCATGTAGTTTTGTAGGCAACATCGGCTGTTATTACGGCAACTTACCTGTAAATTTGGCAAAGTTTGATTAATCACTGCAAAAGTTATTAATGAGATTGGTGTGAAATTTGATTGAGTATCATTAAAAGTTATTCATTTAGACGTCAATTCAGACGTCAATTCTCAACCGTTTTCCATGTAATTTTGCAGGCTCCATCAGCTGGTATTACGGCAACAGCCCTGTAATTTTGGCGAAGTGTGATTAATTACTGCAAAAGTTATTAATGAGATTGGTGTTAAATTTGATTGAGTATTATCAAAAGTTATTCATTTAGACGTCAATTCAGACGTCAATTCTCAACCGTTTTTTATGTAGTTTTGCAGGCAGCATTGGCTGGTATTACGGCAACTTCCCTGTAAATTTAGCGAAGTTTGATTAATTACTGCAAAAGTTATTAATGAGATTGGTGTGAAATTTGATTGAGTATTATTAACAGTTATTCATTTAGACGTCAATTCAGACGTCAATTCTCAACCGTTTTCCATGTAATTTTGCAGGCACCATCGGCTGGTATTATGGCAACTGACCTGTAAATTTGGCGAAGTGTGATTAATTACTGCAAAAGTTATTAATGAGATTGGTGTGAATTTGATTGAGTATTATTAAAAGTTATTCATTTAGACGTCAATTCAGACGTCAATTCTTAACTGTTTTCCATGTAGTTTTGCAGGCACCATCGGCTGGTATTACGGCAACTTACATGTAAATTTGGCGAAATTTGATTAATTACTGCAAAAATTATTAATGAGCTTGGTGTGAAATTTGATTGACTATTATTAAAAGTTATTCATTTAGATGTCAATTCAGACGTCAATTCTCAACCTTTTTCCGTGTAGTTTTGTAGGCAACATCGGCTGTTATTACGGCAACTTCCCTTTAAATTTGGCGAAGTTTGATTAATTACTGCTAAAGTTATTAATGAGATTGGTGTGAAATTTGATTGAGTATTATTAAAAGTTATTCATTTAGACGTCAATTCAGACGTCAATTCTCAACCGTTTTCCATGTAGTTTTGTAGGCAACATCGGCTGTTATTACGGCAACTTCCCTGTAAATTTGGCGAAGTTTGATTAATTACTGCAAAAGTTATTAATGAGATTGGTGTTATATTTGATTGAGTATTATTAAAAGTTATTCATTTAGACGTCAATTCAGACGTCAATTCTCAACCTTTTTCCGTGTAGTTTTGTAGGCAACATCGGCTGTTATTACAGCAACTTCCCTGTAAATTTGGCGAAGTTTGATTAATTACTGCAAAAGTTATTAATGAGATTGGTGTGAAATTTGATTGAGTATTATTAAAAGTTATTCATTTAGACGTCAATTCAGACGTCAATTCTCAACCGTTTTCCATGTAGTTTTGTAGGCAACATCGGCTGTTATTACGGCAACTTCCCTGTAAATTTGGCGAAGTTTGATTAATTACTGCAAAAGTTATTAATGAGATTGGTGTGAAATTTGATTGAGTATTATTAAAAGTTATTTATTTAGACGTCAATTCCGACGTCAATTGTCAACCGTTTTCCATGTAGTTTTGCAGGCAACATTGGCTGGTATTACGGCAACTTCCCTGTGAATTTGGCGAAGTTTGATTTATTACTGCAAAAGTTATTAATGAGGTTGGTGTGAAATTTGATTGAGTATTATTAAAAGTTATTCATTTAGACGTCAATTCAGACGTCAATTCTCAACCGTTTTCCATGTAATTTTGCAGGCTCCATCAGCTGGTATTACGGCAACTGCCCTGTAATTTTGGCGAAGTGTGATTAATTACTGCAAAAGTTATTAATGAGATTGGTGTTAAATTTGATTGAGTATTATCAAAAGTTATTCATTTAGACCTCAATTCAGACGTCAATTCTCAACCGTTTTCCATGTAGTTTTGCAGGCAGCATTGGATGGTATTACGGCAACTTCCCTGTAAATTTAGCGAAGTTTGATTAATTACTGCAAAAGTTATTAATGAGATTGGTGTGAAATTTGATTGAGTATTATTAAAAGTTATTTATTTAGACGTCAATTCAGACGTCAATTCTCAACAGTTTTCCATATAATTTTGCAGGCACCATCGGCTGGTATTATGGCAACTGACCTGTAAATTTGGCGAAGTGTGATTAATTACTGCAAAAGTTATTAATGAGATTGGTGTGAATTTGATTGAGTATTATTAAAAGTTATTCATTTAGACGTCAATTCAGACGTCAATTCTTAACTGTTTTCCATGTAGTTTTGCAGGCACCATCGGCTGGTATTACGGCAACTGCCATGTAAATTTGGCGAAATTTGATTAATTACTGCAAAAATTATTAATGAGCTTGGTGTGAAATTTGATTGACTATTATTACAAGTTATGCATTTAAATGTCAATTCAGACGTCAATTCTCAACCGTTTTCCATGTAGTTTTGTAGGCAACATCGGCTGTTATTAAGGCAACTTACCTGTAAATTTGGCGAAGTTTGATTAATCACTGCAAAAGTTATTAATGAGATTGGTGTGAATTTGATTGAGTATTATTAAAAGTTATTCATTTAGACGTCAATTCAGACGTCAATTCTTAACTGTTTTCCATGTAGTTTTGCAGGCACCATCGGCTGGTATTACGGCAACTTCCATGTAAATTTGGCGAAATTTGATTAATTACTGCAAAAATTATTAATGAGCTTGGTGTGAAATTTGATTGACTATTATTACAAGTTATGCATTTAAATGTCAATTCAGACGTCAATTCTCAACCGTTTTCCATGTAGTTTTGTAGGCAACATCGGCTGTTATTAAGGCAACTTACCTGTAAATTTGGCGAAGTTTGATTAATCACTGCAAAAGTTATTAATGAGATTGGTGTGAAATTTGATTGAGTATCATTAAAAGTTATTCATTTAGACGTCAATTCAGACGTCAATTCTCAACTGTTTTCCATGTAGTTTTGCAGGCACTATCGGCTGGTATTACGGCAACTTCCCTGTGAATTTGGCGAAGTTTGATTAATTACTGCAAAAGTTATTAATGAGATTGGTGTGAAATTTGATTGAGTATTATTAAAATTTAGTCATTTAGACGTCAGTTCAGACGTCAATTCTCAACCTTTTTCCGTGTAGTTTTGTAGGCAACATCGGCTGTTATTACAGCAACTTCCCTGTAAATTTGGCGAAGTTTGATTAATTACTGCAAAAGTTATTAATGAGATTGGTGTTAAATTTGATTGAGTATTATTAAAAGTTATTCATTTAGACGTCAATTCAGACGTCAATTCTCAACCGTTTTCCATGTAGTTTTGCAGGCAACATTGGCTGGTATTACGGCAGCTTCCCTGTAATTTTGGCGGAGTTTGATTAATTACTGCAAAAGTTTTTAATGAGATTGGTGTGAAATTTGATTGAGTATTATTAAAAGTTATTCATTTAGACGTCGATTCAGACGTCAATTCTCAACCGTTTTCCATGTAGTTTTGTAGGCAACATCGGCTGTGATTACGGCAACTTCCCTGTAAATTTGGCAAAGTTTGATTAATGTAATCTTTGCGAAGTTTGATTTATTACTCCAAAAATTGTTAAAGAGATTGTTGTGAAATTTGATTGAGTATTATTAAAAGTTATTCATTTAAACGTCAATTCAGACGTCACTTCTGAACTGTTTTCGATGTAATTTTGCAGACACCATCGGCTGGTATTACGGCAACTTCCCTGTAAATTTGGCGAAGTTTGATTAATTACTGCAGAAGTTAATAATGAGGTTGGTTTGAAATTTGATTTAGTATTATTAAAAGTTTTTCATTGAGACGTCAATTCAGACGTCAATTCTCAACCGTTTTCGATGTAGTTTTGCAGGCACTATCGGCTGGTATTACGGCAACTTTCGTTTAAATTTGGCGAAGTTTGATTAATTATTGCAGAAGTTATTAATGAGCTTGGTGTGAAATTTGATTGACTATTATTAAAAGTTATTCTTTTAGACGTCAATTCAGACGTCAATTCTCAACCGTTTTCCATGTAGTTTTGTAGGCAACATCGGCAGTTATTACGGCAACTTACCTGTAAATTTGGCAAAGTTTGATTAATCACTGCAAAAGTTATTAATGAGATTGGTGTGAAATTTGATTGAGTATCATTAAAAGTTATTCATTTAGACGTCAATTCAGACGTCAATTCTCAACCGTTTCCCATGTAGTTATGCAGGCAACATCGGCTGTAATTACGGCAACTTCCCTGTAAATTTGGCAAAGTTTGATTAATGTAATCTTTGCGAAGCTTGTTTTATTACTGCGAAAATTATTAAAGAGATTGATGTGAAATTTGATTGGGTATTATTAAAAGTTATTCATTTAGACGTCAATTTAGACGTCAATTCTTAACTGTTTTACATGTAGTTTTGTAGGCAACATCGGCTGTTATTACGGCAACTTCCCTTTAAATTTGGCGAAGTTTGATTAATTACTGCAAAAGTTATTAATGAGATTGGTGTGAAATTTGATTGAGTATTATTAAAAGTTATTCACTTAGACGTCAATTCAGACGTCAATTCTCAACCGTTTTCTATGCAATTTTGCAGGCTCCATCAGCTGGTATTACGGCAACTGCCCTGTAATTTTGGCGAAGTGTGATTAATTACTGCAAAAGTTATTAATGAGATTGTTGTTAAATTTGATTGAGTATTATCAAAAGTTATTCATTTAGACGTCAATTCAGACGTCAATTCTCAACCGTTTTCCGTGTAGTTTTGCAGGCAGCATTGGATGGTATTACGGCAACTTCCCTGTAAATTTGGCAAAGTTTGATTAATTACTGCAAAAGTTATTAATGAGATTGGTGTGAAATTTGATTGAGTATTATTAAAAGTTATTCATTTAGACGTCAATTCCGACGTCAATTGTCAACCGTTTTCCATGTTGTTTTGCAGGCAACATTGGCTGGTATTACGACAACTTCCCTGTGAATTTGGCGAAGTTTGATTAATTACTGCAAAAGTTATTAATGAGATTGGTGTGAAATTTGATTGAGTATTATTAAAAGTTATTCATTTAGACGTCAATTCCGACGTCAATTGTCAACCGTTTTCCATGTAGTTTTGCAGGCAACATTGGCTGGTATTACGGCAACTTCCCTGTGAATTTGGCGAAGTTTGATTAATTACTGCAAAAGTTATTAATGAGATTGGTGTGAAATTTGATTGAGTATTATTAAAAGTTATTCATTTAGACGTCAATTCAGACGTCAATTTTCAACCGTTTTCCATGTAATTTTGCAGGCTCCATCAGCTGGTATTACGGCAACTGCCCTGTAATTTTGGCGAAGTGTGATTAATTACTGCAAAAGTTATTAATGAGATTGGTTTTAAATTTGATTGAGTATTATCAAAAGTTATTCATTTAGACGTCAATTCAGACGTCAATTCTCAACCGTTTTCCATGTAGTTTTGCAGGCAGCATTGGATGGTATTACGGCAACTTCCCTGTAAATTTAGCGAAGTTTGATTAATTACTGCAAAAGTTATTAATGAGATTGGTGTGAAATTTGATTGAGTATTATTAAAAGTTATTTATTTAGACGTCAATTCAGACGTCAATTCTCAACCGTTTTCCATGTAATTTTGCAGGCACCATCGGCTGGTATTATGGCAACTGACCTGTAAATTTGGCGAAGTGTGATTAATTACTGCAAAAGTTATTAATGAGATTGGTGTGAATTTGATTGAGTATTATTAAAAGTTATTCATTTAGACGTCAATTCAGACGTCAATTCTTAACTGTTTTCCATGTAGTTTTGCAGGCACCATCGACTGGTATTACGGCAATTTCCATGTAAATTTGGCGAAATTTGATTAATTACTGCAAAAATTATTAATGAGCTTGGTGTGAAATTTGATTGACTATTATTACAAGTTATTCATTTAGATGTCAATTCAGACGTCAATTCTCAACCGTTTTCCATGTACTTTTGTAGGCAACATCGGCTGTTTTTAAGGCAACTTACCTGTAAATTTGGCGAAGTTTGATTAATCACTGCAAAAGTTATTAATCAGATTGGTGTGAAATTTGATTGAGTATCATTAAAAGTTATTCATTTAGACGTCAATTCAGACGTCAATTCTCAACTGTGTTCCATGTAGTTTTGCAGGCACCATCGGCTGGTATTACGGCAACTTCCCTGTGAATTTGGCGAAGTTTGATTAATTACTGCAAAAGTTATTAATGAGATTGGTGTGAAATTTGATTGAGTATTATTAAAAGTTATTCATTTAGACGTCAATTCAGACGTCAATTCTCAACCGTTTTCCATGTAGTTTTGCAGGCAACATTGGCTGGTATTACGGCAACTTCCCTGTGAATTTGGCGAAGTTTGATTTATTACTGCAAAAGTTATTAATGAGATTGGTGTGAAATTTGATTGAGTATTATTAAAAGTTATTCATTTAGACGTCAATTCAGACGTCAATTCTCAACCGTTTTCTATGTAATTTTGCAGGCTCCATCAGCTGGTATTACGGCAACTGCCCTGTAATTTTGGCGAAGTGTGATTAATTACTGCAAAAGTTATTAATGAGATTGTTGTTAAATTTGATTGAGTATTATCAAAAGTTATTCATTTAGACGTCAATTCAGACGTCAATTCTCAACCGTTTTCCATGTAGTTTTGCAGGCAGCATTGGACGGTATTACGGCAACTTCCCTGTAAATTTGGCGAAGTTTAATTAATTACTGCAAAAGTTATTAATGAGATTGGTGTGAAATTTGATTGAGTATTATTAAAAGTTATTCATTTAGACGTCAATTCCGACGTCAATTGTCAACCGTTTTACATGTAGTTTTGCAGGCAACATTGGCTGGTATTACGGCAACTTCCCTGTGAATTTGGCGAAGTTTGATTAATTACTGCAAAAGTTATTAAAGAGATTGTTGTGAAATTTGATTGGGTATTATTAAAAGTTATTCATTTAGACGTCAATTTAGACGTCAATTCTTAACTGTTTTACATGTAGTTTTGTAGGCAACATCGGCTGTTATTACGGCAACTTCCCTTTAAATTTGGCGAAGTTTAATTAATTACTGCTAAAGTTATTAATGAGACTGGTGTGAAATTTGATTGAGTATTATTAAAAGTTATTCATTTAGACGTCAATTCAGACGTCATTTCTCAACCGTTTTCCATAGTTTTGCAGGCAGCATTGGATGGTATTACGGCAACTTCCCTGTAAATTTAGCGAAGTTTGATTAATTACTGCAAAAGTTATTAATGAGATTGGTGTGAAATTTGATTGAGTATTATTAAAAGTTATTTATTTAGACGTCAATTCAGACGTCAATTCTCAACCGTTTTCCATGTAATTTTGCAGGCACCATCGGCTGGTATTATGGCAACTGACCTGTAAATTTGGCGAAGTGTGATTAATTACTGCAAAAGTTATTAATGAGATTGGTGTGAATTTGATTGAGTATTATTAAAAGTTATTCATTTAGACGTCAATTCAGACGTCAATTCTTAACTGTTTTCCATGTAGTTTTGCAGGCACCATCGGCTGGTATTACGGCAACTTCCATGTAAATTTGGCGAAATTTGATTAATTACTGCAAAAATTATTAATGAGCTTGGTGTGAAATTTGATTGACTATTATTACAAGTTATTCATTTAGATGTCAATTCAGACGTCAATTCTCAACCGTTTTCCATGTAGTTTTGTAGGCAACATCGGCTGTTATTAAGGCAACTTATCTGTAAATTTGGCGAAGTTTGATTAATCACTGCAAAAGTTATTAATGAGATTGGTGTGAAATTTGATTGAGTATCATTAAAAGTTATTCATTTAGACGTCAATTCAGACGTCAATTCTCAACTGTTTTCCATGTAGTTTTGCAGGCACCATCGGCTGGTATTACGGCAACTTCCCTGTGAATTTGGCGAAGTTTGATTAATTACTGCAAAAGTTATTAATGAGATTGGTGTTAAATTTGATTGAGTATTATTAAAAGTTATTCATTTAGACGTCAATTCAGACGTCAATTCTCAACCGTTTTCCATGTAGTTTTGCAGGCAACATTGGCTGGTATTACGGCAGCTTCCCTGTAATTTTGGCGAAGTTTGATTAATTACTGCAAAAGTTATTAATGAGATTGGTGTGAAATTTGATTGAGTATTATTAAAAGTTATTCATTTAGACGTCGATTCAGACGTCAATTCTCAACCGTTTTCCATGTAGTTTTGTAGGCAACATCGGCTGTGATTACGGCAACTTCCCTGTAAATTTGGCAAAGTTTGATTAATGTAATCTTTGCGAAGCTTGTTTTATTACTGCGAAAATTATTAAAGAGATTGTTGTGAAATTTGATTGAGTATTATTAAAAGTTATTCATTTAGACGTCAATTCAGACGTCAATTCTTAACTGTTTCACATGTAGCTCAGCAGGCACCATCGGCTGGTATTACGACAAATTCCCTGTAAATTTGGCGAAGTTTGATTAATTACTGCAAAAATTATTAATGAGATTGGTGTGAAATTTGACTGAGTATTATTTAAAGTTATTCATTTAAACGTCAATTCAGACGTCAATTCTCAACCGTTTTCCATGTAGTTATGCAGGCAACATCGGCTGTTATTACGGCAACTTCCCTGTAAATTTGGCGAAGTTTGATTAATGTAAACTTTGCGAAGTTTGATTTATTACTGCAAAAATTGTTAAAGAGATTGTTGTGAAATTTGATTGAGTATTATTAAAAGTTATTCATTTAAACGTCAATTCAGACGTCACTTCTGAACTGTTTTCGATGTAATTTTGCAGACACCATCGGCTGGTATTACGGCAACTTCCCTGTAAATTTGGCGAAGTTTGATTAATTACTGCAGAAGTTAATAATGAGGTTGGTTTGAAATTTGATTTAGTATTATTAAAAGTTTTTCATTAAGACGTCAATTCAGACGTCAATTCTCAACCGTTTTCGATGTAGTTTTGCAGGCACCATCGGCTGGTATTACGGCAACTTTCGTGTAAATTTGGCGAAGTTTGATTAATTATTGCAGAAGTTGTTAATGAGCTTGGTGTGAAATTTGATTCACTATTATTAAAAGTTATTCATTTAGACGTCAATTCAGACTTCAATTCTCAACCGTTTTCCATGTAGTTTTGCAGGCAACATTGGCTGGTATTACGGCAACTTCCCTGTGAATTTGGCGAAGTTTGATTAATTACTGCAAAAGTTATTAATGAGATTGGTGTGAAATTTGCTTGAGTATTATTAAAAGTTATTCATTTAGATGTCAATTCAGACGTCAATTCTCAACCGTTTTCCATGTACTTTTGTAGGCAACATCGGCTGTTTTTAAGGCAACTTACCTGTAAATTTGGCGAAGTTTGATTAATCACTGCAAAAGTTATTAATCAGATTGGTGTGAAATTTGATTGAGTATCATTAAAAGTTATTCATTTAGACGTCAATTCAGACGTCAATTCTCAACTGTTTTCCATGTAGTTTTGCAGGCACCATCGGCTGGTATTACGGCAACTTCCCTGTGAATTTGGCGAAGTTTGATTAATTACTGCAAAAGTTATTAATGAGATTGGTGTGAAATTTGATTGAGTATTATTAAAAGTTATTCATTTAGACGTCAATTCAGACGTCAATTCTCAACCGTTTTCCATGTAGTTTTGCAGGCAACATTGGCTGGTATTACGGCAACTTCCCTGTGAATTTGGCGAAGTTTGATTTATTACTGCAAAAGTTATTAATGAGATTGGTGTGAAATTTGATTGAGTATTATTAAAAGTTATTCATTTAGACGTCAATTCAGACGTCAATTCTCAACCGTTTTCTATGTAATTTTGCAGGCTCCATCAGCTGGTATTACGGCAACTGCCCTGTAATTTTGGCGAAGTGTGATTAATTACTGCAAAAGTTATTAATGAGATTGTTGTTAAATTTGATTGAGTATTATCAAAAGTTATTCATTTAGACGTCAATTCAGACGTCAATTCTCAACCGTTTTCCATGTAGTTTTGCAGGCAGCATTGGATGGTATTACGGCAACTTCCCTGTAAATTTAGCGAAGTTTGATTAATTACTGCAAAAGTTATTAATGAGATTGGTGTGAAATTTGATTGAGTATTATTAAAAGTTATTTATTTAGACGTCAATTCAGACGTCAATTCTCAACCGTTTTCTATGTAATTTTGCAGGCTCCATCAGCTGGTATTACGGCAACTGCCCTGTAATTTTGGCGAAGTGTGATTAATTACTGCAAAAGTTATTAATGAGATTGGTGTTAAATTTGATTGAGTATTATCAAAAGTTATTCATTTAGACCTCAATTCCGACGTCAATTGTCAACCGTTTTCCATGTAGTTTTGCAGGCAACATTGGCTGGTATTACGGCAACTTCCCTGTAAATTTAGCGAAGTTTGATTAATTACTGCAAAAGTTATTAATGAGATTGGTGTGAAATTTGATTGAGTATTATTAACAGTTATTCATTTAGACGTCAATTCAGACGTCAATTCTCAACCGTTTTCCATGTAATTTTGCAGGCACCATCGGCTGGTATTATGGCAACTGACCTGTAAATTTGGCGAAGTGTGATTAATTACTGCAAAAGTTATTAATGAGATTGGTGTGAATTTGATTGAGTATTATTAAAAGTTATTCATTTAGACGTCAATTCAGACGTCAATTCTTAACTGTTTTCCATGTAGTTTTGCAGGCACCATCGGCTGGTATTACGGCAACTTACATGTAAATTTGGCGAAATTTGATTAATTACTGCAAAAATTATTAATGAGCTTGGTGTGAAATTTGATTGACTATTATTAAAAGTTATTCATTTAGATGTCAATTCAGACGTCAATTCTCAACCTTTTTCCGTGTAGTTTTGTAGGCAACATCGGCTGTTATTACGGCAACTTCCCTTTAAATTTGGCGAAGTTTGATTAATTACTGCTAAAGTTATTATTGAGATTGGTGTGAAATTTGATTGAGTATTATTAAAAGTTATTCATTTAGACGTCAATTCAGACGTCAATTCTCAACCGTTTTCCATGTAGTTTTGTAGGCAACATCGGCTGTTATTACGGCAACTTCCCTGTAAATTTGGCGAAGTTTGATTAATTACTGCAAAAGTTATTAATGAGATTGGTGTTATATTTGATTGAGTATTATTAAAAGTTATTCATTTAGACGTCAATTCAGACGTCAATTCTCAACCTTTTTCCGTGTAGTTTTGTAGGCAACATCGGCTGTTATTACAGCAACTTCCCTGTAAATTTGGCGAAGTTTGATTAATTACTGCAAAAGTTATTAATGAGATTGGTGTGAAATTTGATTGAGTATTATTAAAAGTTATTCATTTAGACGTCAATTCAGACGTCAATTCTCAACCGTTTTCCATGTAGTTTTGTAGGCAACATCGGCTGTTATTACGGCAACTTCCCTGTAAATTTGGCGAAGTTTGATTAATTACTGCAAAAGTTATTAATGAGATTGGTGTGAAATTTGATTGAGTATTATTAAAAGTTATTCATTTAGACGTCAATTCCGACGTCAATTGTCAACCGTTTTCCATGTAGTTTTGCAGGCAACATTGGCTGGTATTACGGCAACTTCCCTGTGAATTTGGCGAAGTTTGATTTATTACTGCAAAAGTTATTAATGAGGTTGGTGTGAAATTTGATTGAGTATTATTAAAAGTTATTCATTTAGACGTCAATTCAGACGTCAATTCTCAACCGTTTTCCATGTAATTTTGCAGGCTCCATCAGCTGGTATTACGGCAACTGCCCTGTAATTTTGGCGAAGTGTGATTAATTACTGCAAAAGTTATTAATGAGATTGGTGTTAAATTTGATTGAGTATTATCAAAAGTTATTCATTTAGACCTCAATTCAGACGTCAATTCTCAACCGTTTTCCATGTAGTTTTGCAGGCAGCATTGGATGGTATTACGGCAACTTCCCTGTAAATTTAGCGAAGTTTGATTAATTACTGCAAAAGTTATTAATGAGATTGGTGTGAAATTTGATTGAGTATTATTAAAAGTTATTTATTTAGACGTCAATTCAGACGTCAATTCTCAACAGTTTTCCATGTAATTTTGCAGGCACCATCGGCTGGTATTATGGCAACTGACCTGTAAATTTGGCGAAGTGTGATTAATTACTGCAAAAGTTATTAATGAGATTGGTGTGAATTTGATTGAGTATTATTAAAAGTTATTCATTTAGACGTCAATTCAGACGTCAATTCTTAACTGTTTTCCATGTAGTTTTGCAGGCACCATCGGCTGGTATTACGGCAACTTCCATGTAAATTTGGCGAAATTTGATTAATTACTGCAAAAATTATTAATGAGCTTGGTGTGAAATTTGATTGACTATTATTACAAGTTATGCATTTAAATGTCAATTCAGACGTCAATTCTCAACCGTTTTCCATGTAGTTTTGTAGGCAACATCGGCTGTTATTAAGGCAACTTACCTGTAAATTTGGCGAAGTTTGATTAATCACTGCAAAAGTTATTAATGAGATTGGTGTGAAATTTGATTGAGTATCATTAAAAGTTATTCATTTAGACGTCAATTCAGACGTCAATTCTCAACTGTTTTCCATGTAGTTTTGCAGGCACTATCGGCTGGTATTACGGCAACTTCCCTGTGAATTTGGCGAAGTTTGATTAATTACTGCAAAAGTTATTAATGAGATTGGTGTGAAATTTGATTGAGTATTATTAAAATTTAGTCATTTAGACGTCAGTTCAGACGTCAATTCTCAACCTTTTTCCGTGTAGTTTTGTAGGCAACATCGGCTGTTATTACAGCAACTTCCCTGTAAATTTGGCGAAGTTTGATTAATTACTGCAAAAGTTATTAATGAGATTGGTGTTAAATTTGATTGAGTATTATTAAAAGTTATTCATTTAGACGTCAATTCAGACGTCAATTCTCAACCGTTTTCCATGTAGTTTTGCAGGCAACATTGGCTGGTATTACGGCAGCTTCCCTGTAATTTTGGCGGAGTTTGATTAATTACTGCAAAAGTTTTTAATGAGATTGGTGTGAAATTTGATTGAGTATTATTAAAAGTTATTCATTTAGACGTCGATTCAGACGTCAATTCTCAACCGTTTTCCATGTAGTTTTGTAGGCAACATCGGCTGTGATTACGGCAACTTCCCTGTAAATTTGGCAAAGTTTGATTAATGTAATCTTTGCGAAGTTTGATTTATTACTCCAAAAATTGTTAAAGAGATTGTTGTGAAATTTGATTGAGTATTATTAAAAGTTATTCATTTAAACGTCAATTCAGACGTCACTTCTGAACTGTTTTCGATGTAATTTTGCAGACACCATCGGCTGGTATTACGGCAACTTCCCTGTAAATTTGGCGAAGTTTGATTAATTACTGCAGAAGTTAATAATAAGGTTGGTTTGAAATTTGATTTAGTATTATTAAAAGTTTTTCATTGAGACGTCAATTCAGACGTCAATTCTCAACCGTTTTCGATGTAGTTTTGCAGGCACCATCGGCTGGTATTACGGCAACTTTCGTTTAAATTTGGCGAAGTTTGATTAATTATTGCAGAAGTTATTAATGAGCTTGGTGTGAAATTTGATTGACTATTATTAAAAGTTATTCTTTTAGACGTCAATTCAGACGTCAATTCTCAACCGTTTTCCATGTAGTTTTGTAGGCAACATCGGCTGTTATTACGGCAACTTACCTGTAAATTTGGCAAAGTTTGATTAATCACTGCAAAAGTTATTAATGAGATTGGTGTGAAATTTGATTGAGTATCATTAAAAGTTATTCATTTAGACGTCAATTCAGACGTCAATTCTCAACCGTTTCCCATGTAGTTATGCAGGCAACATCGGCTGTAATTACGGCAACTTCCCTGTAAATTTGGCAAAGTTTGATTAATGTAATCTTTGCGAAGCTTGTTTTATTACTGCGAAAATTATTAAAGAGATTGATGTGAAATTTGATTGGGTATTATTAAAAGTTATTCATTTAGACGTCAATTTAGACGTCAATTCTTAACTGTTTTACATGTAGTTTTGTAGGCAACATCGGCTGTTATTACGGCAACTTCCCTTTAAATTTGGCGAAGTTTGATTAATTACTGCAAAAGTTATTAATGAGATTGGTGTGAAATTTGATTGAGTATTATTAAAAGTTATTCATTTAGACGTCAATTCAGACGTCAATTCTCAACCGTTTTCTATGCAATTTTGCAGGCTCCATCAGCTGGTATTACGGCAACTGCCCTGTAATTTTGGCGAAGTGTGATTAATTACTGCAAAAGTTATTAATGAGATTGTTGTTAAATTTGATTGAGTATTATCAAAAGTTATTCATTTAGACGTCAATTCAGACGTCAATTCTCAACCGTTTTCCATGTAGTTTTGCAGGCAGCATTGGATGGTATTACGGCAACTTCCCTGTAAATTTGGCAAAGTTTGATTAATTACTGCAAAAGTTATTAATGAGATTGGTGTGAAATTTGATTGAGTATTATTAAAAGTTATTCATTTAGACGTCAATTCCGACGTCAATTGTCAACCGTTTTCCATCTTGTTTTGCAGGCAACATTGGCTGGTATTACGACAACTTCCCTGTGAATTTGGCGAAGTTTGATTAATTACTGCAAAAGTTATTAATGAGATTGGTGTGAAATTTGATTGAGTATTATTAAAAGTTATTCATTTAGACGTCAATTCCGACGTCAATTGTCAACCGTTTTCCATGTAGTTTTGCAGGCAACATTGGCTGGTATTACGGCAACTTCCCTGTGAATTTGGCGAAGTTTTATTAATTACTGCAAAAGTTATTAATGAGATTGGTGTGAAATTTGATTGAGTATTATTAAAAGTTATTCATTTAGACGTCAATTCAGACGTCAATTTTCAACCGTTTTCCATGTAATTTTGCAGGCTCCATCAGCTGGTATTACGGCAACTGCCCTGTAATTTTGGCGAAGTGTGATTAATTACTGCAAAAGTTATTAATGAGATTGGTGTTAAATTTGATTGAGTATTATCAAAAGTTATTCATTTAGACGTCAATTCAGACGTCAATTCTCAACCGTTTTCCATGTAGTTTTGCAGGCAGCATTGGATGATATTACGGCAACTTCCCTGTAAATTTAGCGAAGTTTGATTAATTACTGCAAAAGTTATTAATGAGATTGGTGTGAAATTTGATTGAGTATTATTAAAAGTTATTTATTTAGACGTCAATTCAGACGTCAATTCTCAACCGTTTTCCATGTAATTTTGCAGGCACCATCGGCTGGTATTATGGCAACTGACCTGTAAATTTGGCGAAGTGTGATTAATTACTGCAAAAGTTATTAATGAGATTGGTGTGAATTTGATTGAGTATTATTAAAAGTTATTCATTTAGACGTCAATTCAGACGTCAATTCTTAACTGTTTTCCATGTAGTTTTGCAGGCACCATCGGCTGGTATTACGGCAACTTCCATGTAAATTTGGCGAAATTTGATTAATTACTGCAAAAATTATTAATGAGCTTGGTGTGAAATTTGATTGACTATTATTACAAGTTATGCATATAAATGTCAATTCAGACGTCAATTCTCAACCGTTTTCCATGTAGTTTTGTAGGCAACATCGGCTGTTATTAAGGCAACTTACCTGTAAATTTGGCGAAGTTTGATTAATCACTGCAAAAGTTATTAATGAGATTGGTGTGAAATTTGATTGAGTATCATTAAAAGTTATTCATTTAGACGTCAATTCAGACGTCAATTCTCAACTGTTTTCCATGTAGTTTTGCAGGCACTATCGGCTGGTATTACGGCAACTTCCCTGTGAATTTGGCGAAGTTTGATTAATTACTGCAAAAGTTATTAATGAGATTGGTGTGAAATTTGATTGAGTATTATTAAAATTTAGTCATTTAGACGTCAGTTCAGACGTCAATTCTCAACCTTTTTCCGTGTAGTTTTGTAGGCAACATCGGCTGTTATTACAGCAACTTCCCTGTAAATTTGGCGAAGTTTGATTAATTACTGCAAAAGTTATTAATGAGATTGGTGTTAAATTTGATTGAGTATTATTAAAAGTTATTCATTTAGACGTCAATTCAGACGTCAATTCTCAACCGTTTTCCATGTAGTTTTGCAGGCAACATTGGCTGGTATTACGGCAGCTTCCCTGTAATTTTGGCGGAGTTTGATTAATTACTGCAAAAGTTTTTAATGAGATTGGTGTGAAATTTGATTGAGTATTATTAAAAGTTATTCATTTAGACGTCGATTCAGACGTCAATTCTCAACCGTTTTCCATGTAGTTTTGTAGGCAACATCGGCTGTGATTACGGCAACTTCCCTGTAAATTTGGCAAAGTTTGATTAATGTAATCTTTGCGAAGTTTGATTTATTACTCCAAAAATTGTTAAAGAGATTGTTGTGAAATTTGATTGAGTATTATTAAAAGTTATTCATTTAAACGTCAATTCAGACGTCACTTCTGAACTGTTTTCGATGTAATTTTGCAGACACCATCGGCTGGTATTACGGCAACTTCCCTGTAAATTTGGCGAAGTTTGATTAATTACTGCAGAAGTTAATAATAAGGTTGGTTTGAAATTTGATTTAGTATTATTAAAAGTTTTTCATTGAGACGTCAATTCAGACGTCAATTCTCAACCGTTTTCGATGTAGTTTTGCAGGCACCATCGGCTGGTATTACGGCAACTTTCGTTTAAATTTGGCGAAGTTTGATTAATTATTGCAGAAGTTATTAATGAGCTTGGTGTGAAATTTGATTGACTATTATTAAAAGTTATTCTTTTAGACGTCAATTCAGACGTCAATTCTCAACCGTTTTCCATGTAGTTTTGTAGGCAACATCGGCTGTTATTACGGCAACTTACCTGTAAATTTGGCAAAGTTTGATTAATCACTGCAAAAGTTATTAATGAGATTGGTGTGAAATTTGATTGAGTATCATTAAAAGTTATTCATTTAGACGTCAATTCAGACGTCAATTCTCAACCGTTTCCCATGTAGTTATGCAGGCAACATCGGCTGTAATTACGGCAACTTCCCTGTAAATTTGGCAAAGTTTGATTAATGTAATCTTTGCGAAGCTTGTTTTATTACTGCGAAAATTATTAAAGAGATTGATGTGAAATTTGATTGGGTATTATTAAAAGTTATTCATTTAGACGTCAATTTAGACGTCAATTCTTAACTGTTTTACATGTAGTTTTGTAGGCAACATCGGCTGTTATTACGGCAACTTCCCTTTAAATTTGGCGAAGTTTGATTAATTACTGCAAAAGTTATTAATGAGATTGGTGTGAAATTTGATTGAGTATTATTAAAAGTTATTCATTTAGACGTCAATTCAGACGTCAATTCTCAACCGTTTTCTATGCAATTTTGCAGGCTCCATCAGCTGGTATTACGGCAACTGCCCTGTAATTTTGGCGAAGTGTGATTAATTACTGCAAAAGTTATTAATGAGATTGTTGTTAAATTTGATTGAGTATTATCAAAAGTTATTCATTTAGACGTCAATTCAGACGTCAATTCTCAACCGTTTTCCATGTAGTTTTGCAGGCAGCATTGGATGGTATTACGGCAACTTCCCTGTAAATTTGGCAAAGTTTGATTAATTACTGCAAAAGTTATTAATGAGATTGGTGTGAAATTTGATTGAGTATTATTAAAAGTTATTCATTTAGACGTCAATTCCGACGTCAATTGTCAACCGTTTTCCATCTTGTTTTGCAGGCAACATTGGCTGGTTTTACGACAACTTCCCTGTGAATTTGGCGAAGTTTGATTAATTACTGCAAAAGTTATTAATGAGATTGGTGTGAAATTTGATTGAGTATTATTAAAAGTTATTCATTTAGACGTCAATTCCGACGTCAATTGTCAACCGTTTTCCATGTAGTTTTGCAGGCAACATTGGCTGGTATTACGGCAACTTCCCTGTGAATTTGGCGAAGTTTTATTAATTACTGCAAAAGTTATTAATGAGATTGGTGTGAAATTTGATTGAGTATTATTAAAAGTTATTCATTTAGACGTCAATTCAGACGTCAATTTTCAACCGTTTTCCATGTAATTTTGCAGGCTCCATCAGCTGGTATTACGGCAACTGCCCTGTAATTTTGGCGAAGTGTGATTAATTACTGCAAAAGTTATTAATGAGATTGGTGTTAAATTTGATTGAGTATTATCAAAAGTTATTCATTTAGACGTCAATTCAGACGTCAATTCTCAACCGTTTTCCATGTAGTTTTGCAGGCAGCATTGGATGATATTACGGCAACTTCCCTGTAAATTTAGCGAAGTTTGATTAATTACTGCAAAAGTTATTAATGAGATTGGTGTGAAATTTGATTGAGTATTATTAAAAGTTATTTATTTAGACGTCAATTCAGACGTCAATTCTCAACCGTTTTCCATGTAATTTTGCAGGCACCATCGGCTGGTATTATGGCAACTGACCTGTAAATTTGGCGAAGTGTGATTAATTACTGCAAAAGTTATTAATGAGATTGGTGTGAATTTGATTGAGTATTATTAAAAGTTATTCATTTAGACGTCAATTCAGACGTCAATTCTTAACTGTTTTCCATGTAGTTTTGCAGGCACCATCGACTGGTATTACGGCAATTTCCATGTAAATTTGGCGAAATTTGATTAATTACTGCAAAAATTATTAATGAGCTTGGTGTGAAATTTGATTGACTATTATTACAAGTTATTCATTTAGATGTCAATTCAGACGTCAATTCTCAACCGTTTTCCATGTACTTTTGTAGGCAACATCGGCTGTTTTTAAGGCAACTTACCTGTAAATTTGGCGAAGTTTGATTAATCACTGCAAAAGTTATTAATCAGATTGGTGTGAAATTTGATTGAGTATCATTAAAAGTTATTCATTTAGACGTCAATTCAGACGTCAATTCTCAACTGTGTTCCATGTAGTTTTGCAGGCACCATCGGCTGGTATTACGGCAACTTCCCTGTGAATTTGGCGAAGTTTGATTAATTACTGCAAAAGTTATTAATGAGATTGGTGTGAAATTTGATTGAGTATTATTAAAAGTTATTCATTTAGACGTCAATTCAGACGTCAATTCTCAACCGTTTTCCATGTAGTTTTGCAGGCAACATTGGCTGGTATTACGGCAACTTCCCTGTGAATTTGGCGAAGTTTGATTTATTACTGCAAAAGTTATTAATGAGATTGGTGTGAAATTTGATTGAGTATTATTAAAAGTTATTCATTTAGACGTCAATTCAGACGTCAATTCTCAACCGTTTTCTATGTAATTTTGCAGGCTCCATCAGCTGGTATTACGGCAACTGCCCTGTAATTTTGGCGAAGTGTGATTAATTACTGCAAAAGTTATTAATGAGATTGTTGTTAAATTTGATTGAGTATTATCAAAAGTTATTCATTTAGACGTCAATTCAGACGTCAATTCTCAACCGTTTTCCATGTAGTTTTGCAGGCAGCATTGGACGGTATTACGGCAACTTCCCTGTAAATTTGGCGAAGTTTAATTAATTACTGCAAAAGTTATTAATGAGATTGGTGTGAAATTTGATTGAGTATTATTAAAAGTTATTCATTTAGACGTCAATTCCGACGTCAATTGTCAACCGTTTTACATGTAGTTTTGCAGGCAACATTGGCTGGTATTACGGCAACTTCCCTGTGAATTTGGCGAAGTTTGATTAATTACTGCAAAAGTTATTAAAGAGATTGTTGTGAAATTTGATTGGGTATTATTAAAAGTTATTCATTTAGACGTCAATTTAGACGTCAATTCTTAACTGTTTTACATGTAGTTTTGTAGGCAACATCGGCTGTTATTACGGCAACTTCCCTTTAAATTTGGCGAAGTTTAATTAATTACTGCTAAAGTTATTAATGAGACTGGTGTGAAATTTGATTGAGTATTATTAAAAGTTATTCATTTAGACGTCAATTCAGACGTCATTTCTCAACCGTTTTCCATAGTTTTGCAGGCAGCATTGGATGGTATTACGGCAACTTCCCTGTAAATTTAGCGAAGTTTGATTAATTACTGCAAAAGTTATTAATGAGATTGGTGTGAAATTTGATTGAGTATTATTAAAAGTTATTTATTTAGACGTCAATTCAGACGTCAATTCTCAACCGTTTTCCATGTAATTTTGCAGGCACCATCGGCTGGTATTATGGCAACTGACCTGTAAATTTGGCGAAGTGTGATTAATTACTGCAAAAGTTATTAATGAGATTGGTGTGAATTTGATTGAGTATTATTAAAAGTTATTCATTTAGACGTCAATTCAGACGTCAATTCTTAACTGTTTTCCATGTAGTTTTGCAGGCACCATCGGCTGGTATTACGGCAACTTCCATGTAAATTTGGCGAAATTTGATTAATTACTGCAAAAATTATTAATGAGCTTGGTGTGAAATTTGATTGACTATTATTACAAGTTATTCATTTAGATGTCAATTCAGACGTCAATTCTCAACCGTTTTCCATGTAGTTTTGTAGGCAACATCGGCTGTTATTAAGGCAACTTATCTGTAAATTTGGCGAAGTTTGATTAATCACTGCAAAAGTTATTAATGAGATTGGTGTGAAATTTGATTGAGTATCATTAAAAGTTATTCATTTAGACGTCAATTCAGACGTCAATTCTCAACTGTTTTCCATGTAGTTTTGCAGGCACCATCGGCTGGTATTACGGCAACTTCCCTGTGAATTTGGCGAAGTTTGATTAATTACTGCAAAAGTTATTAATGAGATTGGTGTTAAATTTGATTGAGTATTATTAAAAGTTATTCATTTAGACGTCAATTCAGACGTCAATTCTCAACCGTTTTCCATGTAGTTTTGCAGGCAACATTGGCTGGTATTACGGCAGCTTCCCTGTAATTTTGGCGAAGTTTGATTAATTACTGCAAAAGTTATTAATGAGATTGGTGTGAAATTTGATTGAGTATTATTAAAAGTTATTCATTTAGACGTCGATTCAGACGTCAATTCTCAACCGTTTTCCATGTAGTTTTGTAGGCAACATCGGCTGTGATTACGGCAACTTCCCTGTAAATTTGGCAAAGTTTGATTAATGTAATCTTTGCGAAGCTTGTTTTATTACTGCGAAAATTATTAAAGAGATTGTTGTGAAATTTGATTGAGTATTATTAAAAGTTATTCATTTAGACGTCAATTCAGACGTCAATTCTTAACTGTTTCACATGTAGCTCAGCAGGCACCATCGGCTGGTATTACGACAAATTCCCTGTAAATTTGGCGAAGTTTGATTAATTACTGCAAAAATTATTAATGAGATTGGTGTGAAATTTGACTGAGTATTATTTAAAGTTATTCATTTAAACGTCAATTCAGACGTCAATTCTCAACCGTTTTCCATGTAGTTATGCAGGCAACATCGGCTGTTATTACGGCAACTTCCCTGTAAATTTGGCGAAGTTTGATTAATGTAAACTTTGCGAAGTTTGATTTATTACTGCAAAAATTGTTAAAGAGATTGTTGTGAAATTTGATTGAGTATTATTAAAAGTTATTCATTTAAACGTCAATTCAGACGTCACTTCTGAACTGTTTTCGATGTAATTTTGCAGACACCATCGGCTGGTATTACGGCAACTTCCCTGTAAATTTGGCGAAGTTTGATTAATTACTGCAGAAGTTAATAATGAGGTTGGTTTGAAATTTGATTTAGTATTATTAAAAGTTTTTCATTAAGACGTCAATTCAGACGTCAATTCTCAACCGTTTTCGATGTAGTTTTGCAGGCACCATCGGCTGGTATTACGGCAACTTTCGTGTAAATTTGGCGAAGTTTGATTAATTATTGCAGAAGTTGTTAATGAGCTTGGTGTGAAATTTGATTCACTATTATTAAAAGTTATTCATTTAGACGTCAATTCAGACTTCAATTCTCAACCGTTTTCCATGTAGTTTTGCAGGCAACATTGGCTGGTATTACGGCAACTTCCCTGTGAATTTGGCGAAGTTTGATTAATTACTGCAAAAGTTATTAATGAGATTGGTGTGAAATTTGCTTGAGTATTATTAAAAGTTATTCATTTAGACGTCAATTCCGACGTCAATTGTCAACCGTTTTCCATGTAGTTTTGCAGGCAACATTGGCTGGTATTACGGCAACTTCCCTGTGAATTTGGCGAAGTTTGATTAATTACTGCAAAAGTTATTAATGAGATTGGTGTGAAATTTGATTGAGTATTATTAAAAGTTATTCATTTAGACGTCAATTCAGACGTCAATTTTCAACCGTTTTCCATGTAATTTTGCGGGCTCCATCAGCTGGTATTACGGCAACTGCCCTGTAATTTTGGCGAAGTGTGATTAATTACTGCAAAAGTTATTAATGAGATTGGTGTTAAATTTGATTGAGTATTATCAAAAGTTATTCATTTAGACGTCAATTCAGACGTCAATTCTCAACCGTTTTCCATGTAGTTTTGCAGGCAGCATTGGATGGTATTACGGCAACTTCCCTGTAAATTTAGCGAAGTTTGATTAATTACTGCAAAAGTTATTAATGAGATTGGTGTGAAATTTGATTGAGTATTATTAAAAGTTATTTATTTAGACGTCAATTCAGACGTCAATTCTCAACCGTTTTCCATGTAATTTTGCAGGCACCATCGGCTGGTATTATGGCAACTGACCTGTAAATTTGGCGAAGTGTGATTAATTACTGCAAAAGTTATTAATGAGATTGGTGTGAATTTGATTGAGTATTATTAAAAGTTATTCATTTAGACGTCAATTCAGACGTCAATTCTTAACTGTTTTCCATGTAGTTTTGCAGGCACCATCGACTGGTATTACGGCAATTTCCATGTAAATTTGGCGAAATTTGATTAATTACTGCAAAAATTATTAATGAGCTTGGTGTGAAATTTGATTGACTATTATTACAAGTTATTCATTTAGATGTCAATTCAGACGTCAATTCTCAACCGTTTTCCATGTACTTTTGTAGGCAACATCGGCTGTTTTTAAGGCAACTTACCTGTAAATTTGGCGAAGTTTGATTAATCACTGCAAAAGTTATTAATCAGATTGGTGTGAAATTTGATTGAGTATCATTAAAAGTTATTCATTTAGACGTCAATTCAGACGTCAATTCTCAACTGTTTTCCATGTAGTTTTGCAGGCACCATCGGCTGGTATTACGGCAACTTCCCTGTGAATTTGGCGAAGTTTGATTAATTACTGCAAAAGTTATTAATGAGATTGGTGTGAAATTTGATTGAGTATTATTAAAAGTTATTCATTTAGACGTCAATTCAGACGTCAATTCTCAACCGTTTTCTATGTAATTTTGCAG